>CAUYLG010034212.1:0-160738 GCA_963573385.1 Cacajao melanocephalus
ATATAATATATATTATATATATAATATAATATATAATATATATTATATAACTATATAATATATAATATATAATACATATGTAACTATATAATATAGTTACATATGTATTCACAGCAGGGAGCAGTACACGCATCATGAATATATATAAATATATATAGTTACATATGTATTCACAGCAGGGAGCAGTACACACATCATGAATAAGAAAAATCTATGTATTTATATACATATAATATATATATATACACATAAAATTTAAATTATGGCAGATTGTCTAACATTTTTCCCTACTTCAGCACTTTTCAAAGATCTCTAAGGTTGCCTTCTGAGTCTGATTTACTTGTGCAAGTTTTGGATCTGAGCCCAGAACACTTGGTCTATATAACCAAAACAATACTGATGGTCACAGAGCACGTGATGAATACAAGTTTGTCAAGACACACAAAAACTCTAAATGTTCACAACCTAGCCTTAGCCTCAAACTAGGACTGTTGAGAGAGAATTCCAAACAAATTGCATAATCTCTGGCTGTCGTGCTCCAAGAGGGATGGGGGCTGCGAAATGTCAGCTGTTTGAAGGGAAAAAGCTGGCCTCCACCATCTTCCAAAAACATGCTATGGCTCCTGATTGGCTATAATTCAAAGCTGTTCTCTGGCTTGCGAGGCGACATGATGTTGCTGTCTCTAATCCCTCAACAGACTACAAAGATGCTCCCCAAGCATCCTAGCTTCAAAGTCTTCCAAGAATCTGTTTGAAATTGTTTTTTATCTGTTAGCTACTTAAGTTTTCAGGTTTTTACAGCCTTTTGAGATTAACAAATTGATTCCAAAATTTAACAAGTGGCTACATCTGATTGGGTGCCTATGGGTTGGCTTTTTTTTTACAGTGTGGTGGAAGGTGGGAGGAGAAAGGTCTGATGGGAGCTTTCAGAAGGTCAGGAGATCAGAAAAACAAAATAATCTTCTCAGTGGCCTCAAATTCACATGGTAAACACAGCTTCTGCATTCAGCCTAGCTATGTAAATCAGACTCTGTCCTGAAAAAGCTGCTGTGGAGTTGAGAAGGAAAAGGACTTTTTCAGCCAGTAGCACACAAAGGAATTAGATGGTGGGAAACCTATTTCAGCAATAACTGCACCATTTTTCATTTACTTTGGCTTTTTCTCTATCTTGCCCATCCCACAGCCACAACACCTCAAGCAAGAAAGTGCAAATAGTCCCCCCAAATAACTTTGGGGTAGCACTTAGATCCTTTTTATATTTGAGGGTAAAAAAATAAAGTAAAATAGTTTACACCCCCAAAACCATTATCCCAAATTCCACGATTGCTTATGGGCAACTCAAAGGCCACATCAGAGGATATTATCATGTGAAAAAGGAATGAGGTGACATTAGGTCTTGAAATAAAAGACATTAGTTCTAAATGAAGGAAAAGCAACTCTGCAAAATGTAGTAGTAGGCATAGTTCAGGAGCCTTTTAATGAATGAAAACAGTGTCTTAGGCTGTTCTTACATTGCTATAAGGATACACCTGAGACTGGATAATTTATAAAGAAAATGTTTGATTGGCTCATGGTTCTGCAGGCTATACAGGAAGCATAACATAGGTGTCTGCTTCTGGGGAGGCCTCAGGAAGGTTACAATCATGGCAGAAGGCAAAGGGGGAGGAGGGATCTCACATGGCGAGAGCAGGAGCAAGAAAGAGCAAGGCGCCATACTTTTAAATATGTAGATCTCCTAAGAAGCCACTCACTATTGTGGGGACAGCACCAAGGGGATGGTGTTAAACCATTCATGAAAAATCCACTTCTATAATCCCATCACCTTCCACCAAGCCCCACCTCCAATACTGGGGATTACAGTTCAACATGAGATTTGGCAGGAACACAGATCCAAACTATATCACATAGCTACTTTCATCAGCATGTATATAATACCAATTTCTACTCAGTTGTTGTTTGTAAATCAGTCCTGAAGCTGGAACCTTCCATATAACACTGCTCTTTACCTCAACCTCCTTTGTTTCACTTTTGCTTTTTAGTCACCCGAATCAGGAGGATTCCTAAAACACATTTTCTATTGTCCGTGCTTTGGTCTAATATTTAAGGATTAAAGTATAATACAACTGTTAGTTGTAGATGCTAAATTGGACTGGGACTCTCAGCCCTGTAGGAAAATAACTTTATTTGTATTTCCTTGCTAAATGCTGGAAAATAACCACATTATTGAGGAGAACTTCCTCCAAAAGTATCATAAATTATCTGCTTACATGGACAACTCATACAAGATAAGCAAGATCATAATTTTTAAAGTCTAAGCATTCTTTTTACATTTTATGACCATCTGTGATAATGCAAACTTAATCATGTTACTCTCACACAGACACACACACCACCACCAGCACCATTTCCTCTATTTCCACCTTGCTTAAATTCTTCACTGGCTTCTTACTGCATTTCAGATGTAATGAAAAATGGCCAACAGGGCAAACTTTATTCTAACCCCTGTTCTGGCTTTTCCTTTGACCAAACTTCACCTTATGTTCTGGGCTCAGCCACTGGGCCTTATAACTTCAACAACTCCAAATTGCCCTGCTACCTCCTGCTGTAGGGCTTTTGTATGTCTCTGATTTCAAAGCTCTTCCTCCCAGCCTACTTCCTCCCCATTACTTTGGATAATTAACTCTTACTCACCTTTGGAGCTAAGATCACTTCCCAGTGAGCTTTTCCCTGAAGCCCCTGGTCACTGCCAGCCACCATCAGACTGAGTCATGTCCTTCTGTATTCACCCTTCTTATTTTGGAAAAGCACAGGCATTCCTACCATTATCTAATTTACATGTTTTTTTTTTTTCCTGATCCACTGGAACTTAAGCTTCACAAAAGCAAATGAGAAACATAACTCTCTTGTATACCACTGAAGCCTTCAGTGTAACACCAGGACCCAAGAACTCTCGGATGAATTAGTGAATACACTTTTTATCACCATCAAGCTTTGAGACAGTGGAGTTGTGAAGACTCAGCAGGAAACATGATGCACAATCTAAAAGGTACCTGGAGAAGCTTGAATGAAGTGGCCATTCACAAAGACAGGAGGGCAGGAAGAGAACCCAGGAAGAAAGAAACCTTGTTTTTCTTCATACAGATTTGCAAAGAAAAAAAAAAAAAAAAAAAACTCTACAATGTCAATTTTTGATATAGCTTTCCTGGTAGCAAAGGTGAAAATTTAAATGTTCACATACCTTGATTCCACATTTTCATATATAAATTCTAAAATATGTACTAGAATATTCTTTGGGTGTCTCTGCATTTGGAGTCCAACTGAAACTCCAAAGTGCTCCTAATGTCCTTCAAGAGGTAAATAAATAATGGTATATTCACACAAGGGTATATCATTCAGCCACTGGCAGTGAACAATGCTTTTGGCCAAGGTCTGAAATTGTGGAGATGTTTCGTCTTTTGTGTTATGTATATCTACGTTTCTCTAATTTTATATTGCTTTTAAAATTCTAAATCTCAGTAACAATTAAGAATAATCACCATGACTCAACCATTTCATTTTATAAATGGTAACAAAGTGACTCAGAGACATGTTTACTTGACAAAGGTCACAGAGCAGAAAAAGGAAGTCTGCTGTCAGACTCTTCATCCAGTGCTCTTTTCACCCATCATGTTTTCTTGATGTCAACTATATTTAGAATAAAATGCATATAAAACGTTTATATAGTAATTTTGAAAAAAAAATTGAACAATTACTATGATGAATCAAAAATTCAGATGCTGTTCTAGACTTAGAAAATTGAGCTCTCATGTTTTTATGCTGAAGAAGTTTTGAGTTGCTTGAAAATAAAGCAAAATAAAAATCAGGCTTTTCTAATGTACCACTAACTAAGCATCCTTGTGAGAATTCTTGAATTTTGCTGCAATAAAAATCAGAACCAGAAACATCTATCTCCAGAAGTAAAATACAAATATGAATACAGCTCAGTAAATATAAATATATTGGAGAGGTTTCTTTTCCCTGGGTGGGCTGGAATGAAGTTCACTGACATCAGAGTAAAATGATTAAAAAGAATTCAAACATCAATTAATACTCAAAACAATGACATTCATATTTCAGCTACTTTCAGTTGCTAATAAAGGAAATTAAAAGGCTTATAATATGAAAAGGATATTAATAGCTTAATGAAGATTGACCTAGAAAGCAGATTTTTATTTTAACCCAGGAAAGAATTATAGATAATGAACTGCTTTTAATGATTTATTTTAGGAAAACTGATACACTGGGAGATTTTGCAATCTGTTCCAATCATAATTCAAAAAAGAACTGCAATAGATGTTAACAGAAATTGGAATGAATACATCTTCGGCTCTAAAATGCAAAGCTAAGTACAATTTAAAGAATCTCCGCAACCCAAAACAGCATAGTCTATAGTATCCTATCTTACTTCATCATCAATACCCATAGTTCTGCATCCTCTCCTTTCTCTGAAGATTTTTATAGACCAATCTATAGCCCTACAACTTCATTTGATTGTAATTATATGTAATTATACTGAACCTAAAAGTCCAAGTTCAGTAAAATCTGTAAATGCTCATCACCGACATTTTTCTCATAGTAGCCAACTAATTCTTCCATGTAAATGATCTAAAATAGTGTTACGCAATTAGAGATAGAAGTATACATAAAGATTTTTCAAGAGAAACATGGCCATGGAGAGCTTTAAGGGAATGAAATTCCAATAGGTTTTCAATTTTCACAAGTCTGATAAGCCTAAGATGTCTGTGAGACTGCTGGCTACTCCTGCTCCTTTCTTAACCACCCTAAACTGGTGTCCTTCTCATCCCTTAAGAAGTAAAGCCAGGTCTCTCATCCAACCAGAATCTTGCTAAGGGGCATAATCTCAGTGAATAGAATCCTCCAGGGCATCAAACAAAGGAATGTAATAAGTTCCTTCCATCCAAGGCACCATAAGCATATAAAGGTGCTTTGGTCCTCCCTGCATTATATATGCGTTCAGAATTTAGACAGGTTATAGAGTGAGGCAGTGGTAGAGCTAACAGTTTTCATTGAACAATCTTGCCTCTTTATCCCCTGCTATTGAGAATGCATGGATCCATCATGAGGGATAGTCCCTTGAGGACAAATGGAAACAAGTTGGAAAAGATCTTGACAGCAGCAGAATGTCTCCTCACCAAGCCTTGTGCCTCTTCTATCTAAATTCAGAATTCAGAAATTAAATGGAGATCACTGCAGTACACATTAACATGTTCATTTGAACGGAGAAATGAAATCAGACCTTTTCTGACATTGAGGGCTGAGTTTTCCAATTAGATTATATGTAAATAACATTTCCCATGAATTGAATGAATTAAAACCACAGCTCCAAGGATTGAATACACATAAATTTAAGATAAAACCTTCCCTCAAAAAAATTACCTGAGCAAAAGTGTACTGAAATTACCAATATTCTGAACCTTTCTAAGTTATACATGATTCCACTAAGCTAAAGAGTAACTGATATAGAGAATGATCTTTTGATCCCTTGCCCCAAATTGAGAAAGTAAAAGACCTCATTACTGGTAAACAAATCTTTCTACAAGTCAGGTTGTTTCCAATTCCTTAGATTTAATGAATTTGAAGGTAAGCCTACTTAAGTTGTCTATCAATAGCTTAATAAAATGGCTTTGGTGACAGAGTACTGATGATGTTTTTTGGCATATAACTTAGGAGTTCAAAGAAATAGGAGGCATGACTATAAAAAATACTTCAATTACCATCCGTTTATTTATGTGAGCATTCATTTTAGCATGTATATTTATAAAAAAGAAAAAGAGAAATACTATTGATGTTAACACTTATTTCATTTTAGTAATAATGATTTTCACTCCAGGCACATGAATTGATTTTTAAAAGAGAGTCTCATCTATCTTATTAAGAAATATATTTCCAATAAAGTCATACTTTTCACATTAAAAATATTTATAAAGTTGAGCTTGGCAAATCAGGCCAGGAGTGTGAGACCAGCCTAGACAACATAGTAATACACCATCCCTACAAAATACTTAAAAATTAGCCAGGTGTAGTGGCACAAGCCTGTGGTCCTAGCTACTCTGAAAGCTAAGGTGATAGGATCACTTGAGCCCAGGAGTTCAAGGTTATAGAGTGCTATGATAGCTCCACTGCACTCTAGCATGTCCTACAAAGTGAGTAAAACTGAAGTGGCTAAAGTGTATAAAAGCACTCACAGGAACAGGGGTGGGATGAACACTTGTGCACATTATATTTGATGATTTTCTATGTCAGTATGTTTGCCTCTACTTAGAATAGAACATTCTATATAGCAACATATCAAACTGATCACAGGGACAACCCCTGCGTGGATCAGGGAATGAAGAAACTCCTTTTTGTTTCACATAATTCTGTATCATTTAGTTCTTCTTTCCCAACAGAAATTATGATACCAGAATTAAAAATCCTCAAATACTTTCAACAAGCAAGTACTATTTTTATAATTTAAAAAAAAGAAGAAAAAATTAAGTTTAAGGAAATAAAACAATGTTTTTAAATAATATAACACATCACAATAAAATTATCATAAGATTACACACTTCTTTCCTTTTCCTAAATTACATTTTACATATATCAATTGTTTGAAAACAATAACTAACTCCTCTGAGAACAAAGTCTACATTTGCTAAGAAAAGCTATTCCCCACTTTCACTTACAATGGGAAAGTCATTTGGTTACTGAACTGAAAAACTGCAAACTGGTTTGTTCTTGTAAACTGTTTTTTTCTTTTTTTTTTTTACAACTGTTGACCAACCCCAAGGTTACACACATTGTATAACCTCAATACTTATTTAGAAAGAAAAAAAAAACAGTTTCTTTTCTTCTGCCCTCAAGTTTAATTAAAATAGCAGCCAGAGTTCCTGTGGTCAGGACAGCCGCCCCTTGAAGACCATCTGTACAATCTGTAGAACCAGTTTTTCTTTAATGTTATCTCTACCACTATTAATCATCCTCTTCAAAGATAACTGCCTACATTTTTAGAAACAAACACATTAATACAATCTTGATTATCTGATTATAATCTTTACTTAAGAGAGCCAAGACAAAACTGAGCAAAATTTTAATATCATTCAGAACAAAAATTTCTTCCATTTCTATTTTACTTAACTAATTGATCAGTGGCTTTGGTTAGAAAAATTTACATTCATCAGTAATATATTTTGCACACTATTTTATCTAAAACAGTATTCTTTTTTTTTTTTTTTTGATACAGAGTATCGCTCTGTCGCCAGGCACCAGGCTGAAGTGTAGTGGCACAATCTCGGCTCACTGCAACCTCCGCCTCCCGGGTTCAAGCAATTCTCCTGCCTCAGTCTCCCTAGTAGCTGGGACTACAGGCATGCCATACCATGCCCAGCTAATTTTTGTATTTTAGTAGAGATGGGATTTCATCATGTTGGCCAGGGTGGTCTCGATCTCTTAACCTTGTGATCCGCCCACCTCAGCCTCCCAAAGCGCTGGGATAACAAGCATGAGCCACCACGCCCTGCCAGTATTCTCATTTTTATTCAATTTTCAATAGTTTCATGAAATGTGAAAAACATCACTTTCATCCTCATCTATAATTGAACTTTCCAATTTTCTTATGTTTGGCTATGTGCATCAAAAAGTGTATACAAACTCCTTGGGGCAGGGATCATATTTTTATATTCCAAGAGCACTCCACATGACATCTAGGAAATAGATGCAATGATACTAAACATAGCTCTACATTTTATTAAGATGTCTGTGTGTTTAGTGAGATAATAAACCCTTTAATTACCTTGAAAAAAAAGTACTCCATAAACAAGAGACAGGGTAATATTTGCTTCCCAGCAGCAATAACCTAGTGGTGGAATGAACCAAGCATGTCTATGTTTATTGATGCATGGAAAAATGACCACCTCCTCCCTTCTCCTTCCATCACCAGCGCTTCTCAAAGGTTGTGTTCATTATCTCCTTTTAAAAGCAGCCAGCTTTTCAGAGTTTCTAATTTTAGCTTAATTGTAGAGTAAAAAGGATAAGCTAAAGAAACATTCCATCCAGTTACAAGGTTTTGCCTTCTCGTCCCACAGCCCAAGAATTTCTTTAAGTCTATGGAAGAATTCATGGGGACCCCAGAATAGGACTTATGATGTCTCTTGAAAAAAAGAGAAAAAGAAAAAATCAAAACAGTTATCTACAGTGTGGTTCAAATATCTGTCTAGTCTTTGGAATCCCGGCAAAAGGAAGCAAATCTCGAAATGTTCTAAAAATGCCTTCCAGTGCACTAAACCCCCAGCAAAAAGCCAATTCCCTCTTCAACTTCTTCCTTCCTCCAGCATGCAAATATCTCATATGAACATGGATGAGTAAAACTCTAGGTTAGCACCTGAAAACATTTATCTATGATATAAAAGCCGCAGGAGGGGAAAGAGGCAGTTATTGAAACAAGAACTTGGCCAGGCAGGTGGCTCATCCCCTTTAATCCCAGTGCTTTGTGTGGCCCAGATGGTATGATCACTTGAGCCCACGAATTTGAGATCAGCCTGGAAAACAGAGTGAGACCCTGTTTCTACTAAATATTAAAAAATTAGTTGGGTGTTGTGGTGCATGACTCTAGTTTCAGCTACTCAGCAGTCTGATGTGGGAGGATTCCTTGAACCCAGAAGTTTGGGGCTGCAGTGACCGATGATCACACCACTGCACTCCAGCCTGGGTGACAAACCAAGATCTGGTGTCTTAAAAATATTTTAAAAAGCAACATAATATTATAGTAGAACAAAACAGGACAATGGAAAACAAAATGCCACTTGTGAGAGGCACTATATGAGTGACTAAGGCACTCACCAGCATCCTTTCAGACTTTCCACAAGTGTTTGGTAAATACCCACCCAAGTCCAGCAGTGTACTTGATGTTAGGTAAACCTTATCTTCTTAACGATGCAATGCTTCTTTAAAGGTGTAAGATTTATAAAACCATTTTCCTTTTCTGTTTAACAAAGACAGAGTCAAGAGATGCTCTGCATTGTTCTATATAATACAAACTAGACTTTAAAATATGTGGCAGTTCTTTGCAAATCATTCACTGTATTTATTAGAGCTAACCTAAAAGTAATGTTGTATTTTCTTCCCTGTAGGACTGTGTTTTCAATAAAATTACAGTTTTCATGGCAGAATTAATTTTTTGTTTTCTGCACTTTTAACATTTTATAAATATCATTATAACAGCAGAAGAGAATTTTAAAGAAAAGATAGATAATCCTTAATACCAACATTATAATGCAACATTTGGCTTCATTTTTGAACAACCTCTTCCAGTCTTTTGTCTATAAACTAGCATATTTTACATATTTATATCAGAATGAAGACATAATTTTTATTCTCCTTGTGTTCTTTCCTAATTTTACATTTCAATATTTCCATACTATTGCATTTTAAAAATTTATTTCTCATGGCACTTCAATAATTCCGGTTGCTGAAATATCATGATTTATGCATTTACTTTTTGAAACTTTTTATCATTTGATTCATGTCTAATTGTTTTAGTTCTGAAAATACTATAACGACAACTTTTTTTTCTGGTAACTTTGTTTTCCTTTATAATAACTACCTTTGTGCTTATTTTCTTTTTTTTGAAATATTTTCTTAGGATATATTTATATGATTCAGCATAGCAATTCAGATAATTCTTAATATTTACCATTCTTAGGAATAAAAATTAAAAAATTAGTTAAAACATAGTAATTATTTATTTTACACCGTATATTAGTTGTGGCAGAAGCAAATCTAGATGCAAGTCCAAACTGAATTTTATTAAATCTACCAAACTATTATATGAAAGACTAATAATTTACAAGTCAGACTGAGGGCATAATTCCTTTAAAAGGTAGCAATGATGATAATGCCTTCATACTCCATTATGAGGTTACTCATTATTCCTATCTCATTTTACTGAATCCTGCAGCTCTGAAACTAAACAAATTGAACCGAGGGACACTATATAAGACTCTTACATCTTATCTAAAACGTTCTCAATATATGTTAACGATTAAAATATCAAGAAGGTGGGAGAAGGATGAGAAATGGGAGAAACAGGAGAAATGCTGGAAGAATGTTTACCTTATAAACAAATCCACTGTGCTAACATATATAGAAGTCATAGGTCAGGAAAAGAACACGCACACATGTGTTCTTTTCTCATTCTCTTCTTTGAGCAAAGGTCAAAACTGGATTTGCAAAGCTTACTGTAGGAGGATGTTAGTTGATTCTTGAACCTGTTTAACCTTATTTCTATTAAATAGATGAATTTAAGAAACCATGCTATCATATAACAAAGTTTTTATTGGAAAAAATAAACCATATTTTGTTCATACACTGAGAATAATCTATCTATATACTATTAATATAATTTTCCACTTTTATCATGGATAATTTTGAATATACACAAAAGTATACTTAATAGTATAATGCACACTCAAAGCCATAAACTAGCCTCAAAAACCATTCACCTATGGCCATCCTACACAACCCCATCCCTTCTCCCTTCTCCTATTCTATTTTAATTAAGTCCTAGATATCACATAATTATACCCGTAAATGATTCAGAATGTATCTTTAAAGGCGTAGTTTCCCTCTTTTGCAAATAACCAAAATATCAAAAGCAAATTAACAGTAATTCCTAAATATCATCAAATACTCAATATTTAAATTATCTCATGAGTGCCATAATTTTTAAAAATCCCAATCTAAACCAAGCTATACATTGGAATTGTTTAAGATAAGCTGTATGTATCCTAAACTATGACTTCTCCTTCTGTCTTATATTTTTCTTGCAATTTATTTGTTGACTAAGCTAGATTGATTGTCCTAAAGATTTTTCAACTTCCTAATAACGTATAGTACAGAGCAATTTCATCCCTCATCATTTAATCACTCATTTCTCTTCTCAATAGTTTCAATAAATCAGTAGCTGAATCTAGAAGCTTGAAGAATTTCAGGTTTGATATTTGTTTTTGTATCAGTACTTCACAGAATGTATATCAAGAAGACTTTTAATTAATATAATATGTGCATCTAATAAAGTTAGAAGCCAGAGAAGAACCAGATAAGAAAAGTAGATAAGAAAAAACTCATTTTGTTCTGTTTCAGCATGTGTAAGAATATTAATCACCTTTTCAAGAGTCTGTTATATTTCATAACATTAAATCAACTATTTTAAATAATATTCTTGTCACTCTGTCTTTCCTGATTATTATGCTAAGTGGACTTTAGCATAAAGAATTTAAGGTAACTTCAAGATGGATATTCAGTTTAAATTCGAAACATATTTCTAGGATAATAACTTATTATCACAGATGGCAAAGGCAGAATAAGATTAACTGAATTCAATGTCATAAAGTAGAAGCAACCTGTGTTGTCAAGTAGCAAGGAAAAAAATGATGAATTGAACCCTATTATTTAAGACAGAAAAGCATAAGTGTGACACACAGGATATGATTTATAAATATTTATTGAATGACTAATGACAACAGACTTAGAATGAATGGACTATGCCAGTGTATTAGGTTGTTCTTGCCTTGCTATAAAGAAATACCTGAGACTGGGTATTTCATAAAGAAAAGGGGCTTAACTGGCTTACAGTTCTGCAGGCTGTACAGGAAGCATATGCCAGCATCTGCTTAGCTTCTGGGGAAGCCTCAGGGAGCTTTCAGTCATGGTGGAAAGCAAAGGGGGAAGCCAGCATCTCACATCATGGGAGTAAGGTGGGGTGGAAGGAGGTGCCACAAAGACAACACCAAGCCATGCAGGATCTGCCTCCATGATCCAAACACCTTCCACCAGGCCCCATCTCCAGCATTGTGGATTATAATTTAACTGAGAGTTGACCCCAGGAGAAACATCCAAACTATATCACCTAGGGTGCTTATGAAGATGCAGGAGCTCAATAAACAATTCTGTCTCCTGTGAGAAATGACAGGATGAATGTTCAAGAATGATCATACCATTAACATTATGTATTTTCACTTCAATCTATTCCTGTGTTGCTCTAGAGATGAAAAGCCCCTAACCCTCCAAATCCAATTATTTAGTTGTTAATAATTTAACAAATTATTTCCTTCCCTCTGCTCCTTTGACACGTTGTTTATGACACTGGACTATATATTCAATTATTTCCCCACCCTATCATTCTGAGTTCTCTCTTTCCACAGTTCATCTTCCTTCCAATCCATTACAGTCCATTCTTAGGAAGAAAGAAACTAAAATTCTATTTTGTCTTAGGTTTTCTGTCTCCCAGAAGTAGATCCTGATGCAAGGATTTGGTTGCAAGTAGGTTATCGTGAGGTGGCCCCAGAAGGCACTAAGAGGGAAGTTGAGAACTGAGGCAGAGAGGGGATTGAAGGTAATGAAGGATATCTTAAAGCATAAGTCACTCGCTGTGGGCAACTGAGGCTGAATCCTGCAGGAAAATCTTGGAAGACTGTGTGCAATGTGCTTCAGGATTATACCAATTGAAGGGCAAGAACATTAGGGCATTTTTTTTTTGAGACACAGTTTTGCTCTTGTTGACCAGGCTGGAGTACAATGGCATGCTCTTGGCTCACTGCAACCTCCCTCCTGGGTTTAAGCAATTCTCCTGCCTCAGCCTCCCGAGTAGCTGGGATTAGAGGCATGCAACATTAGGACACTTACTAAACAATCTCCATCTATTATTTTGTTCTGTCTTCCCTCTAGAAACATTGTTATTTAATTTTCAATCAAATATCCTCCAAGTTTTCTCCCTTCATCTCATTGATCGTTCTTCGGCAAGAAAATAGATCCCTCCCATCATATGCCTTAAATGTTTTTTGTTTTTCAGGAACCTGGCTTGTCTGTGCATCTCTCTCTGAACAAGGGCATCTTCTCCCTTGACTTGAATCATCCCCCTATCCTGGTGGCATGTACTTCTCTTTTTGGAGCCCAAACTCATTTTCCTCATATAAAGTGACATTTCCACCCAAATACTTCAGCAGGCTCCTCAAAGTCAGTATGTTCAAAATCAAATTCAGTACCTTTTTCTCTTCATCACCACACTGGAAATCATTTTAAAAATAAAACAATTTCTCCATCCTAATACTCTTCCATTAACAAGTTACTTTCCATCTGGTCACACAAACTAGACCCTTCCACATCATCTTCACTTCTTCCTCTTCCTTATTTCCCATATTAAATTTGTCATCAATTCCATCCCCTTCTTATGTCTGTCCCATGTTCCTATTGTTCAGACTGCTACCATTGTTCTGATTCTCATCTGCATCCTCAACTCTGTAGTGATTTTTACTTTCTCCAGCTTCCAAATGATTCTCCATGCCACTGACCTTGTGTGTGTGTGTGTGTGTGTGTGTGTGTGTGTGTGTGTGTGTGGGTATGTGTACAATCCAGAATGACTGAGTCCCTCCAGCCTAACCTTTCCTGCTCCATAATCACGATTCACTATTTGCCATATGCACTATAATATTTCCTGTTCACTAAAGAAGCAAAGTACCCTGGTGATTCAATGTTTTGACTCACTCCCCACCATCTGAAATGTAACTCCCTTCATGGCATAAACCAAATTCGACTTCCTCATCTCTCCTCCCACATTCACCCTCAAGTCCCTGCAAAACAAATTATTTCCATCCCTGTGCTCCCTTGACACATTGTTTATGACACCAGACTATCAGTCAGCATATTGTCTGATGTGGATTATTGCAGGCAAACCATCTACCTCCCTCCATTATGAGGTCTTTGTCCCTGTGTGGGATCCCAGAACACAATGCATTGCCTGGCACACACTAGTACTCTCAATATATGTGACTGAATTAAATAAACAAGCAAGCAAATCTATTCTGTGTGATATTGATATGATCTAGTCCAACAAATACCTTGATGTATTCTGCATTTGAATGTCTGCCTGTCATAAATATCTACAGACAGATATCTCTGTAGAAACAGACTATGTAGAAAGTGCCCACATATGTGTGTACACATAAAATAGCTGAATTTCCAAATGGTATAATATCAACATTAACAGAAATAAAAAGTAAGCAAATGCCAATAAATAAATGCTGTAAAAAACAACATTACAGGTTGAGCACAGTGGCTCAGACCTATAATCCCAGCACTTTGGGAGGCCAAGGTGGGCAGATGACTTGAAGCCAGGAGATGGAGACCAGCCTGGCTAACACAGAGAAACCTCGTGACGACTAAAATTATAAAAATTAGCTGGGCATGGTGGTGTACGTCTGTAATCAGCTACCACACAAGGCTGAGACATGAGAATTGCTTGCACCCAGGGGGCGGAGTTTGCAATGAGCAGAGATGGTGCCACTGCACTCCAGCCTGGGCAACAGAGTAAGATTCTGTCTGAAAACAACAAACTAACTAACTAAACAAAAGAAGAAGATTACAAAATACTGCCTTCTTGAATATGCTGGCTGAGGAATAACATTAAGAGTAAGATTAACCATGTTGGACATTTTCATTCTGGTGTATCTATTAAATTTAGGCAGGAATCAAGAAGGATCTACAAAACCCAACACAAGTAATAACTCTGTGCTTCTTCATTCATGCTGTAGGTAAACCGTGTTCTTCATTTCTGCTTATTTAAAAAAACTAATATTTTCCTTTAAATTTATTCAACAAGAATTTTAAAACTATGTCATTGTTAGCATCATTGATTCTAAACCAGAGAGAGGAAATTTTGCTCCAGAGATGAACGCTTTAAAACATCACATTGCTTTTCAGGCTGTCTATAACTTGCTTCAGTATGCTTGGGAATTCCAACTGCTTGCTAAAGTAAATCCTTACTCTGGCTGTGTAATAAAACTATATGAGATGGAAAGCTTCTGGAATTAAATTTTTCTCCTCCAGTTGTATTTTGAGTCGAAGGCTTATTTTTGCATTAAGTACCAAATCATAATGTTGAATTAGGTAGAGATTCAGGTTTATTTTAAACCTGAAACCTATAGCAATTCTCTTGGGCACCCCAGCTGGCATCATGAAGAATACATTTGAGGTTTCTGCTAAAAAAAAAAAAAAAAAAAAGCACTTTAGATTTTTTCCTCTGGTTTTAAAATAAGAATTGTATAACCCTATTTTGATTATATACATGGAGGGGCCAATTCAAAAATATCTGTTTAAGATTTAAAGGTTAAAAAAAACAGAATATTTAAAAATAAAGAAAAAGAGAGGTGATTATTTTTATTTTACTTTTGCTGGAGGGAGATTTTTTTGTTAAATAAAACATGCAAGACAGAAACTAATAGTAAATGTCTGAGAAGAATTGGGAACATAATAAAACTTAACAAAGAAAACAAGTAATTATAACTTATTCTATGAAGTGGTATTGTCTTGATATTGAACAAGGAAAATCTAAGAAATAATACTCACAGGTGAGCCTGCCTTATGAATATAGATGCAAAATAAAATAATAGCAAGCAGTTTGCTCAGAGGAGAAAAGCTCATTTTATTATATGCAGAGAAGTCATTTGACAAAACTTAACCTATTTATAATTTTTCAAATCCTTCAGCAAATCAGACATTAATCTGCTAAGAAATATCTTCTAAAAATCTAAAGCTGATACCATGCTTAATATTAAAACACAAGAAGCCTTCCCTCTAAGATCAGGAAAAATACATGGGTCCAGATAAATGCTGCTTTTATTCAGTATTTTATCAGAGGCCCAAGATAATTCAAGGAGATGAGATAAATATAAAATGGTAAAAAGGTTAGAAAAATGTTTGGTGATGTGTAGATTATGATAAGATCAATTTTCTACATAGAAAATCCAAGTGAGTCTTCAGAAAAAAACTATCAAAATTCAAAAGACTGTTAAGAAAGGTTACTGGGTTACTAGATTAATATTCTAAGCTCCAATACAATTCCTATACACTAGAATAACCAATTTTGAAAGCCGATAAAACAATTTCATTCTCTGTAATAATAAAATTTTAAAATCACATAAAAATAAATAAAATGGGAAGTTCAAGGTCTTAATAAAGTTATATTGATAAATATTGCTGATGTCATACACTTTCTATAACAAAATAGGTATAATAAAGTTCCTATCTCATACCAAACATAGAAATCAATTCCATGTAGATTAAAGCTCCGAATGTTAAAAATAAAAATTAAAAATTTTTGGAAGAAAATATTAGGCTCTATTTTGTGACTTAAGAATAACAATGGATTTTCAAGTATGCTACACAAACAATACCCAGGAAGAAAAATATTGATAAGGCTGATCATATTATTATGATCCTATAATGGCTATGACATACTTGTATATATCAAAATATAGGATAAACAAAATTAAAAGAGAGACTTCCAAGAAGAAGATATTAGCAGTGCAAATGAGCGACAATTGAATTAGTATCCAGAATAAATAAATACTTTTTTAACCAATTATAAAATGCAGTGCCAAGAACAAGAACTCTAAAGCTAATTGCCTGGCTTTGAATCCATTTTCTCCACTCAGTCCCTATGTAAGCTTAGGCAGTACATTCAACCTTTCCACGCCTAAGTATGCTCATTGCAGAATACAGTTTCAGGATATACCTTAAATAATTTTATGAGGATAAAATAAGTTAATATTTGTAAATGCTTAAGATATTAACTATTACAATATTCACAAACATTTGTTCCATTATTATATATTAAATATAAGTTGTAAGTACAAAGATCTTCATTATGTTATTTTTAATTATTTCATATGTAATATTTTAAGTAAAGTTAAAAGATAAGTTACAAACTAGAAAAATTATTTGCAATAACTGAAAAATCATTAAGATCCTTAATATATAAAATCACTAAGAATCCCATATACACCTGCAATAATCAGATGTTGAGCTTCTATTTTCCATTTCTACATAGGTAGAAAAAAACACCACACTAGTTAGTAAAAGTAATTCCATCTTTCTTTCCATATTTCATGCACTTGTGAGCAAAATGGAGACTATGCAGCTAAAATTTCAAGCTACCAAATGCTGGCTCAATAATGATGCAGAGTTTGAATTAGAGGCAAATTGGTCAAAGAGTCAACTGCCAAATGGTACTTCAAAATATCATTTTCTGTCTGATAGAATGCTCTGGGAAGGGCAGCGTCACTTCTGTGGTGTTTTTTGCCAAGAATGCTGATATGGTTTGGCTCTGTGTCCCCACCTAAATCTCACCTTGAATTGTAATAATCCCCATGTGTCAAGGAAGGGACCAGGTGAGGATAACTGAATCATGGGTCGGTTTCCCCATGCTGTTCTTGTGATAGTTTGTTCTCATGAGATCTTATGGTTTTAAAAGGGGCTTTTCCCCACTTCATTCTGCTCTCATTCTTCTGCCACCCTGTGAAGAGGTGCCTTGCACCATGATTTTAAGTTTCCTGAGGCCTCCCCAACCAGGCGGAACTGTGAGCCAATTAAACAACTTAAAAAAAAAAAAAAAAAAAAAACCATTACCCAGTCTCAGGTACTTCTTCACAGCAGTGTTAGCACGGACTAACACAAATGCAGAACCTCAGTGTAATCCTGAGAAAACATCACACAAATCCAGACTGAGAGCCACCGCATAAAATAAATGACCAATACTTTTTAAAAGTTCCAAGGATGTGAAAGACAAGGAAAGACTGAGGAACTGTCATGGATTTCAGGAGACTAAGAAAACATCAGGACAATTAAATGCAATATGGGAAAACTGATTTGATTCTAGAACAAAAAATCCATCAGTTGCAAAACTGGTAATGTTTAAATTAGGTCTCTCATTTAGTTAACAGTATTGTACCAATGTTAATTTTCTGCTTTTAAAAATTGGACTATGGTCATGTAAGATGTTAAGGGAAGTTAGATGAAGAGAATGCAGACACACTACACGAGGGCCGTTTTCTGGTTTATAGAAAGCCATCTTTTTGCTGTGTCTTCACCTGGCTGAAGGGCAAGAAATTTCTCTTGGGCCTCTTTTCCAAGGGCACTAATCCCGTTCATGAGGGCTCTGCCCCCATTCCCTAATCACCCCACAAAGGCCCTGACTCCAAATACCTTCTCATTGGGGATTTGGTTTAATATATGCATGGGAATGGGTCGGGGGACAAACATGCAGTCTATAGGAGAATCTTATCTTGAAAAATATGAAGACAAATTGCTATAACTTCTGAGCTTTTTTTGAAAAAATAAGATCCTCTGCATGGTTTCTTCCTTACTTTCCTAAAAGATTTTCTACTAATAGCATGCAGGAAAGCCCATCTCCATAATGTTAAAACAAATGTAAAAATTAGTTTTAAAATATTATTTCTAATTAAAGCAGAGAAAGAGGCTGCTAATTCAGGCATGCAAATTAAAATCAGAAAAAATCCAAAGAAATGATCTCAGGTCTAAAAATTTACATATTATGAAACACTAGTTGAATTTGTTTGCTTCCTCAGTCTATTAAGAAGGCTCTTCAGTGGTGTTATTACATTGTTTTTCAGTGAGCAAAGTTGGTTTATACAGATGTGTAACCTAAGACAGATGGACTTGTGCTACCACTGATGGAATTCCCTTCCCTGTCCAATATGAAAAAGAATGAGGCTTCCAGCAATGAGACAATGACATATCCTTTTACTACCAAATCTTTTTGAGAGAAAAGTTTAATGTTTACTTAGTAAATGCAGTTTATTTATTATAGTCACAGAACAGATGTCAGACTGAAAATACATCAGCCCTCTCTACCACCATGTTAGCTAATATCCTGCAAATCTATAAAACAAATTTTATTCATGTTTCCATATTCTTTTCTCTATTATTATTCATCATAATTTTTACCAGAATTATATGTGTGGTAATAAAAGAGACATGTACTTTTTCTAAAATCAATGTGTTTCTGCATCTTTAAATCCATAACTGAGATTCTGAATATTTATTTTGACACAAGAAGTGTGGTTAATTTAACTGCATATGAAATATTAAAAATTCAGCTATACATCTATATTAAAAAGAAAAATGACAGAGCGTACTTATGGGAGTTTTTCCAAGATTGGCACCTTGGACTGCAAAACACCTTAACAGATAATAGTCACATCACATGATTCTCCAGAAACACTTTTCACATGCCATAATTGTATCAACCCAAAGTGGAACTGGATTTGAAGTAAAGTCACAAGTTTAGAGGGCCCAGGCAAAGTTCACAAAGTAAAGATCTTAAAGAAAAACAGTATTCTATATCTGGGGCAAATATAGATTAGACTCCAGTGTCTAATCAACACCGTAAAGATCAAAGTAAGTGTGATGCATATAGGGTAGGAACTTTTTTCTTTGATATAAGAGAAATCAGGAAGCAGCCAGTATGTTGGCACCATAGTAACACCAGGGACTCATGGGTCTTTCTCTGTCCTCTTAGCACATGGTTTCCAATATCAAGGTCCCCTCATTGCCAAGATATCTGCTGAGCCTCTGGACATCACATCTATATTAGAAAGAAGAAAGCCAGGCAGAAAGACCTTCATAGCTGAATAGATCCATTTAAAAAGTACCAAGATGTACCAAACAGCACTTCTCATTACACCTCATTGACCTCAACCACACCTAGCTGCAAGAGAAACTGGAAACATCATTTTAAGTCTAGAGGGCATTGTTCTGGTTTAAAATAAAAAATAATTGGAATAATAAAAGTTGGGGTGGAAAATTAGCAGTCCTTGCCATTCTTATAAGAACATAATAGTTCTCTTTTCATTTTTTCCATTAACTAGTACAGAAACAGCTTAGAAATTTTAAAGTATAAAAAGTTTTACGCAGTGAAGACTTTCACACCCACCCTTGTCTCCATCTACCAGTTTCCACCCACTACAAAACACTTTTATTCCATTTTTTATATCTCCTTCTAGTTCCTGTATGCAAATACATGCAAATGTGATTATTCTTGCCTTCTCTCTAGGTGATATTTCCAAACCAACCCATAGAGCACATCTTTCTCCTCCTCCTCCTCTTCTTCTCCTTTTCATTTTTCTTTTACAGCTGCATAGTATTGCATGGCTGGCTCTACTGGGGTTTATTTGACCGGTTTCCATTTTCAACTATTTGGTTTGGGATCTAATCTTCTGCTTTTTATGCATTGTGCATAAGTGATTCTGTAAGATACATTACAGAAACTGGACTTTCAGGGCAAAGGGCATATTTGTAATTTTGATAGTTGTCATCAAGTTGTCCTCCTATAGATAGTGTAATGATTTATACTCCTATCAGCAATATGTAAATGCGCCCATTTTCCCACAGGATCTCCTACAAAATAAGTGTCAAGATAATAGTTCTGTTTATTCTGAATGTTCTTTGTCAGTCTCTGGTTATATCCTATTACATGTGCAAAGGCAGAAATTCCTGGTCTGGACCTTCACTATGGCAAGATGTGCATGAACAAATGTTTTAGCAAAATTTTGAATGTAATTGAATATTTGAAAGGCATCCACCCATTATGTACAACCTGTTCTACTAACCAGATGTCAGAGACCACTCCTTTAGCACCCATCCTATTTCATGAGAATTGGAAACTGGAAATTCATGACATACACATTAGCCCCCCCCTCCATATTTGGCCACTCCTCAACAGTTATCCACTTCTTTTATTTATATCATTTCTTATTCTCTTCCCTCCTTTCTACCTATCCAATTGCTTAAGTCTGCTCTATTTGTCTCTAAGATACCTCTCTATCCCCTGAATCCTTAGGTACTTACACTGGTGCCACTTACGTAGCATTTGCTCCTTGTGAATGATATGAGTACAGTGATATGAGTACAGTCTTGCCTCCATAACCGGCTTAGGGATGATGCACATCCTGCCTCCATAACTGACTTCAGGTTGCAGATGACATTGCATTCTATTTAAAAAAAACATCTACCAATGCCTTCAGAGAAGCACTATGTTAAGATACTCAGGAAGGCGCTCCTCCCGCACCTCTAACCAAATCCTCACAGGTGAGTGATAGCTGCTCTTTATGTTGTTCTTTAGTGTTCACGTCAGTCCCACCATTTAGCAGTCTGCAGTTCACCTAGTGAATACATTTTTGAATTAGCTTCTTGGGCAAGAGAATCCAACAGACTTAATACTATTCCTTGAAACAGGGGCTATAAAAACAAACATGAGATAGGTAGAAAGAGATTATTCTAATGGCCAGGCATCTCCCTAAAGTCTTCAGGAAGAGGATTTTAACGTTGTTAATTATTGCTACAATAGTGCACCATTAGAAAGTCTGAATAAATGGATGACATCTTTTAAAATCCAAAATTCAAATAGTATGCCTTGTCTGTATCACTTGTGTTACTATACTGACTCTCTTGCAAAGTGTGTTATTAACAATTCTTCTTATTTCAGACATATGTGGTCAGCCTTTTATTGTATCTTAACTATATTTATACTGAATTATATACTGAAAACCAGAAATCCAACATACTACGAGGTCCAGTTAGAGCTGAATATTGAGGCCAAAGTCAACCTTCCTTGCACCTTTTATTCAAACCTGCTTTACAAGTGGTATGGGAAAGTTAGGCTTGAGTAAGTGCCAATACTCTTCTCCTTTGGAAGTCATTAGGAAAAAAAAAAGACACCTGAGCATTGACTAAAATATGCAAATGAGTTATTGAATAAGTGACCAACCCTCATCTAATGTGTATTTGGATCATCCAGTAATTTCATAATTGAAATTTAGCCTAATGCATTACTTAAATAATTAAGTCAGCTACACTGTCCCTTTATAGCATAATTATCTGTCCCATTGCAACCAATGTGGTAGCATTTTGGAATAGTAGTCATTCATTTTCATTTTTTCTGTTTATCTCTTTATAATATATTAAAAAAAATACCACAACTGGATAGGCATATGCATCATTATGATTTTGATAATTATGCACTGTGGTCATGTAAAAAAAAAAGTTCTTGTTCTTAGAATATACACACTGAATTATTTAAGGTGAAGGGCTATCCTGTCTGCAACTTACCCTGAAATGGTTCAGGAAAAAAAAATTATGTAGATTGATATCTTGGTAGATACAATGTGAAGCAGATAGAAAAAAATGAGAAACAATCAGTGAATTTGTGTGAAGGATGGATAGTTGTTCGTTGTCTTGATCTTACAAACTGTAAGTTTGAAATTATATCAATACAAAGTATAAATGCTTGAGTGGATGAATACCCAATTCTCCATGATGTGAACATTATGCATTGCATGCCTGTATCAAAATATCTCGTGTACCCCATAAATATATAAACCTACTGTGTACCAACAAAAATAAAAAATAAGAAATTGTATCAAAATAAAAAGTTACAAAAAATCGTAAAGGTATTCAACTCAAAATCTTTATGCACTTATATACTCTTCTCTAATTAGGTTGTTTTATCATAACTCAGATTTACTTTAGCCTCTCTAAACTCCTATTACATCTGTTAATCGGCTTTTTCTTGTCAGGATATAATTGTTATGAACTTGATTAGCTTACTATGTACTAGCTGACTACAAATAATAAATCAGCCAGCTTCTCCACCAGACCCAGGTCACTCACTTGGGAAAGGACATTAAATATTTGAAGCTGCAGAATGACCTTGAGTGAACTGCACCAGTAACAAAACCAGGGCATTTAGAGAAATACATGAACATCTCCAGGCCTCTAGTTACTTATTAAATGGTTCCCTGGTGACCCACGAAAGTTAATGCTCGCCCTTAAATAGCCAACTTACACCAGCAAGTGACTTGTGCCCTGAGAATAGAAGGCGATTTAGACTGTTATGTATTTAACAAGTTGCCTGTGGACTTCCCAACGTCCGGCCCACTTTGTCTGTCAACACGGCAGCCAGCTGACCTGGAGGCCTGACCATGAAGATGATTGTCTGCAATCTTCACTTCCCTCTGTCATCATAAACATGAAGCTACATGTGGGTATCAGGCCGCTAACTATAAAACATAACTTGTCCCTGACGGAGAATGTTAAGACATTTCAAACTTCAAAATCACACTGGGGTATTTAGGAAAAATTAGTTTATAAAGAAAGTGTAAAATTGAACACTTTCAAATAATCAAGCAAAAATAACTCCAAATGCTTTCAATAGCAAGTACAAGAAGAGATTTTAAGAAACTACGTATCCAATAATTTTGGGTGGTTTGTACACTCTGATCTGCTTAACTATTAACCAGGTTTCACAAAGCGGGCATTAGGAATGTATACAATGAACAAAACACAGGAGCGCAGAGCATATTTCTACAGCACACTTGTATTGCTATTATCTGCCATTGAATTTAGTTTTTCAAAGAAACCTGAATAAGAACTCTGTCTTTAGGTGTTGGTATGGAATCTAAATTTCTCATATATTTATATGTCAGGGTATGGGGGAAAGAAAATCAGTGAAGCCATAAGTTTGCCATTAATTCAGGACTTGCTAGGAACATGCTACCTAGTTTTCATATCATAACCTTAAACCTTGGACTTTCTATTAAAACTACATTTCTCTTTCTCCTGCTCTTTCACACTTGTGCAGTTTCTTTCCTAGCAAAACATTCCCTTGAAGCATGGTGGATGATAAATGCATTGCAGTTTTGACAAATTTTGTAATTTGATAGAAAATTTGAGTACATTCCACCATAAATTCATTTTGTTTTCT
Source organism: Cacajao melanocephalus (assembly GCA_963573385.1). NCBI lineage: Eukaryota > Metazoa > Chordata > Mammalia > Primates > Pitheciidae > Cacajao > Cacajao melanocephalus. The sequence continues at coordinate 23,654 of CAUYLG010034212.1, forward strand.
ATGACTGGATAAAAGTTTCCCTACCTACATGTCAAGTGTAGAAGTGAAAGAGACCCATTTTCCTTGTGTAATATCTGTGTTTTTACATAAATTTCATTTGGCAATGTCTTATATTGACATATACAATTAGAATCCTTCCTAATACTAATAAAGGAAACCCTACATCATGTTCATTTAGTAATATTTTAAAATATATTTTGTTGTGCACATTTAAGGTATATAACATGTTATGTTTTATATATACACATGGTAAAATAGTCACTATAGTGAAACAAATTATCATATCCATCACCTCACATAGTTACCCATACCCCCACTCTCCAATGGCGAGAGCAGCTATAACTACTCACTTAGCAAAAATCCCAAAAAAAAAAAAATACTTGGAAGCCATTATGCTAAGCGAAATAAGCCAGACACAGAAAAAAAATATTGCATGATCTCACTTACATGTGGAATCCTAGAAGAAAACAGTCAAATGTACAGAGTTAGAGAATGAAATAGTGGTTATCAAGAGCAGGATAGGCAACATTACTTTCAAATAAATATTAAAACTATTCACCTCTTGGGACATTTCTCATTTCAATTTCTAAATCATTTGTTTTATAGCATTATTTTCCTCTGAAACGCTTACAAAATATTTGAATTACCAATCAAATCACAATGTCATCAATCCTATACTAATTTTAGCAGTCAGCTACACAATTCTTTAAGAACTCTAAGTTTACCTTCTGGGATTCTATATCCTGATATATTGAAAGCTTATATGTTAACGTTTGACTCTTTAGCTCATTTTATAAGACCCTAACAAACTTGGTTAAGAATAGTTCTGAATGTGAAAACTTCACAATACACTTCACTTTTTATATGGGTCAGAGATTAGAAACATAGATGAAAATAGACAATTCCCAGGCAGCTTCCAAAAGAACTGTGGAAGTTGTTTATAAATTGATGGTTACTCTTATCAAAGGATTAGCATGTAATAATGTCATAAATCTACTTCTGTCTAGAAATCCACATTGCTCTTCTTTTAGTTTCTAATTTTAACAGGGAAATGTATCTCCTCTGCTAATTAGAATTAAACATAAAACAGGAAAGACATTAATAAACTCTAAGTTGTTTCTATTTATTTTCTTTTTATGGAAGGCAACCGTTGCAATTGTGTTCAACTGCATTATTGCTCCCAGTTCTTCACACCTCCCTGCGTCCACTTCTTCTGTAGTCCCTCCCACTAGACCATTTGATGTTGGGCTTGGCCATGTTACTTGCTTTGGCCAAAGAAATGTTAGTGGACAGTACATAAGCAAAGACTTCAAATGTGCTGTGCCATTGGTCTTGCTTTCTTGTATTTTGCCGTCTATGAAAAGAATCTTCTTCACACAGCTGCTGGCTCTTAAATCTGGGCCCCACAACAAACATGTTGGGAAGACCAGAGCCTCATACACATCCTGAGCCTGCAGCAGAAAATGCCTAAGACAAAGCTTGATGTGAAGCTTATGTGAGCCCAGCCTAAATCGGCCAAGCCTCAGCCAAGACATGCATGAGAGAGCTAGAAACAACAACCACTGTTTGATGCCACAGAGATTCTGTGGTTGTTGGTTACAAACAACTGACTCATACAGCAATAAACTGTTAAGGTTTTATCATATCTAGTTTTAACATACATATATGTACACAGCCACACATACCACCACCACCACCACCACAAAATATGTAGTGGTCCTATACATTTATTAATTCAGTTATCTACTTTGGATGCTTTCTGTATTATAATATAGGGAGTCGGAATTGTTGGCTCTGGTGTCTGGAACTCATCCATCATAAAAATTTATCATTCGTAATGTGTGTGTGACAAGCAGATGGAAAAACTGTCAGCACTCCAACAGCATCCACCATTGCAGATCTGGACCTTTTCTACAAATCTAAGTGCAGAAGAATGGCTAAGGAAGAGATTAGCAATGAAAACTTTAGGAAGTGGAGCAGTACCTGCCAGTCACTATTGTTAAAAAAATAGACGATGGACCTAGAGTGGCAAATTCCATCTTAAAGTATGTGATTATAAAGAAGAACCTATGAACAAAATTAAAACTATCATAACAGAAATGGGAAAAGGGACCAGAGTTTAGAACTTTAGATACATGCAAAGGACATGGCGGCTGGTTGGATATTTGATGTGAAGGAAAAGAAGAGGTACAGATGACTCCTCATTTCAATATGGGATGGGGAAGAAAGGAGACATGGTAAACTGGGACAAGAATAAAGAGCAGGACTGGGGGAAGTGAAGGATCATAAGTTCATTGTGGGGTAATTGAGAGTGGAGGATCTACAGGGCAGCAAAATACACAGAAGGCAATTGGAAAACAGGGTTGGCATGCCAGATAGGATAGTGATCAGGACTACAGACTGAGACTAGGTGATAGTTCACTTCAGAGTAGTGGCTAGGTCATCCAAGAACAAATGTAAAGTAAGAAGAGGCCCACTATAAGCTTTAGAAAGATGCACTGGCAAGAAGCCCTATAGGGATCTCAGCTGACCAAGGGGCTCAGCCTTCTTGGGTCTGAAAGCCATCACCCTGTTTATGCTGGGGCCATCTGGTTCTCCCAAAATGACTAATCCCAACAGAGAGATGAAGGCAGGTCCCTTCCTAGGAGACATGGGGCTCCTCTAAGAGTGAACTCTGATGCTCCTTCAGGTTTCCTGAAACTGCATGCCAGCACTGTCTCCCTCTCTCCTTCACTCAAGGTCAAATGTGCATCACAGTCAGAAGACTCTCAGCTGTCCCCAGCTCCCTCCCTTTTTTCACTTGCATGGGTGTTCTCCTTAATAACGTTTTTGCACATTTAGTCTCATCATGATATCTGCTTCTCAGAGACTCTGGACTGTCACAGGCACATAAAGAAACTAGATTATGTTCCTCCTTTTATTGTTTCAGTTATATGGTTTTAGCATCACAGGTGCAAACTCACAGAGATTTGCAAGACATTTTGTATATTTTACATATAGAAAAATGTTATCTCCAGGCTTATGTCACAGTCAAAATAGAATAAAGACATTAAACAGCCTACCTCTCTATTAGAGAGCACTCACACAATTTATAACCTAAGCAATATAGTAAGGAGTAAAGAAATTAACATTAACATCGATTTTAATGCACATACAATTAAAACTTCAGATTATTCTTAAATTTGATTTACACACTCAGGAGAAGTGTATAAATAATTGCATAGAGAAAGTTTTGAATTAAATCTCTCAAGACATACAAAGAAAGTTAGAGATAAAGCTAAAATTCACAAAATAATGAAACATTAAAAGATAACACAAAAAGAAATCCAAACTTTGGGGTAAAATTAGAAAGCATAAACCATTTTAGTGAGCTCCTTTTCGATATTGAAAGAAATCACTAAAACAAAAACAAAAAAAGTAAAGTATAGGTTGAAAAACTCTTCTTTTTGAAATTGTCACAATCTCATTCCACAGGATACGGAAATAGTACTAACAAGGTTTGGAGGTAGAAAACAAGTGAGACCAAAAGATTTTAAAGGTTTTCAAGGGAGAATACACACACACAATTTTGATAGATATTCTCATTCATGCAGCAACTTAGAAAACAGAACATTCATTCATTTCCATTAAAATTAACTAAATGGCAAAATCTAGCTAACCAAAAAGTGAATCAAATGAAAGAAATCATGAATGAAGAGTCTGAGACAAAGCAGTGATGTTCAGAATGAATCCACTTAATTAATGCTTTAACATTCTTTTTGTAATAAGTTATGATTAGTGATAAATAAAAACAAATTAAAGAGACAGTTACCCATTTCCCAGTGCCCTTCCTGTCCTGTCCCCTCTCACACAAGGTAAACATTTTCCTTAAAGTGTTTATATAAAAAGTGTATATATACATATATATAATATGTAATAAATAAATATATATATACACATAAACAAATACAAACAAATATAATCTTATCTCTTTACACACACTTTCTGGACAAGAACATTTTACTGATCAATACACCTTAGAAATCTTTCTACACCAATGCAGAGATCTCTTCTTTTTCCCTTCTCCATCTTTTCCTCCTGCTCCCCACTTAGCTGCAAAATATTTCATTATGAATGTTCCATAATTAATTTAACCAGTCCCTTACTGATGGACACTTAGGTTCTTTGTAAGTTAGAATTTTATTAGCAATTCAGCTGAGTAAACTTGTACATACATTATTTTTGTGTACGTGCATATATATATATATACAATTGTATATATTTGTGTACATATGTATACATACACACAGACACAGACACACACACACACACACACACACACATACACACATATATAAAAATGTCCAGAAAAGAAATTATTGGGTCAAAAGCTAAGTCCATATGTAGTCCTGGTAGATATCACTAAATTACCTTCCATAAGGTGGTGTGAATTGCCCTTTTCCCAGAAATGCATGATAAAGCCTGTTTCCCCACAGCCTTAACATTAAAAGGTATTGTCATACTTTCAGAATGTTGACAACCTGATAAGGAATGGAAACTCATGTGGTTATAATGTACATTTTGACTATTACAAATGGGTTTGGGTTTCCTTTCTTATGTGTCTAAGGATTTTTTTTGCATTTTCAATTTTAATTGAATTGCTAAGTTTCTGACAAAATTCATTTTGAAGAATTTCAGAAATTACTGCCACAAAGCATCCTAGCATGGCAGAAGCCTCAAAACTGTAAAAATAATATAACTCTAACAAATTCAGAGACTGAGATGGTAAAGTAAAAAAGAAGCCTACCTAATCTAATTTCTTTGTCTTTCCTAACAAGAATTAGAGATAAATTTTTAGTTACATAAGTAATGATGTGAACTTCCATTTCTTCATAATCATTTCTTATGAACTTTAGAGGGATCTTTTAGAAACAATTTATTCTGCACTGAAATTGTTACTAGAGTTCAGCCACTTAGATTACATTCAGCTTCTTTTTTTATGCTTAATTTCAAGTAAAGTTAAATTTAAAATGTTAATTACTATGCATCATATATTTTAGTTGTTCTGAAAGCATTCCTATTTATGCATTATCTTTCTATGTGTATATATGCACAGGCTCATACCTGAAATTATAGTTTCTAAAAGTTAATTAACAGTGTGAGTTTCTGGGTGAAGGTGTCTGGAGTACATTTTATTTAATTTTATTCATTTATAATTAATTTGTCACTTAAAATTTTATAATATTACACATTATTATTACCCCCCAAAATATATTTAAAATCTAGAAACATTCAAAATTTTCCAGATGGAAGAATGCAGTTTACAATAAAACGAAGAAAACTGGGTTCTTTTTTAACCAAAATAGTAATATTTGTGGTTATTCTAATAGTGAGTTAAGGATACAGAGTTAACTTTTATCTCAGTGGCTGCAAATAAAATGACTTTGAATTCTGATAAGATTAAATTGGTGAAACTTTTTTTCTATATTCCAAAATCATATAGAAACCTGTGGATTGTGAAACATGTGCATCTGATTCACACCCAGATACGCCTGGAGACTGACATTCATACTTGACATTCTGAACTAAAACATGTCCATGAGTAAATCAAAACTTGTTTGTTTGTTTTATTTAAAGTCTCCTTCTGTAAGCCACACTTGTAAAACTGAAACAATTTTCTTAACTAGTTAGTTTCAAATTCACTATAAACATATCAAGGGATATGCAAATATGTCTAAGTTATTTTAACACTGTGACTGGCATGGCATTAGAATAGTCCTTATGTTTGTTTTTTTCTTTTACTTAGTAGCTGAAAGATCAAATGCACTGGAAAAAAACTTAAATGTGGTATATTACTACAGAGCAGAGAGTTTTAAATTAATTTTACATTGTGATTAATAAATAATACATTTACACATATTTCACTTCACTTTAGCAATTTCGTGAGTTAGACAAAAATTATTTTTTTCCATTTTACATATGCCACTTCATGATGTTAAAATATTTGCTGAAGCCACATAGCTAGTTAAAGAAAGAACCAGGACTAGAACCTGAAGGATATATAGCCAATCTCCTTCTCTACAAGGATAAAGCCAGATGGATCATCTATCTATTATCACAATAATGCTGCATAACAAACAACTACAAAAGCTCAAAGGCATACAGCAAAGGCTCATCTTTGCTCATGCATGTATGGAACAGATCAATGGTTCTGCTGATCTGGGCCCTGCCAGCTGAATGCGGCTTCACTGGCTCAAATACATGTGATCAACTGGCAAGCCAAACAGGAGCTTGACGTTATAGGATGACTTTTCCCTCTTCCACATGATCTTTCATCTTCTGGCAGGATAGTCTGAGCTTGTTCTCTTGGTAGACACAGGGGTTTATAGGATGAAACAAAAACACAAAAGGCCACTGGAAGACCAAGCTCAGATATGAAACACCATCATTTCTACCACATTTTACAAGACAAACTCACAACCCCAGCCCAGTTTTAAAGAGGTGAGGAAATACTCTCCAACTCTCAATGAGAGAATCTACAAAGTCAAACTGCGGAGGTATGCTACAGGAAAGGGAAATATTAGAGCTACCAATCCTCCACAGTCAGCACCAGAGAGCTGCTGCACACCTTGTTCACATAGTTTTATATCTGCTAGAATTCTAGTAATGAATAACTTTTTATCTGTGTCTCAGAATGATATGAGACTAATTCCTGTGAATGCTATTACCTCTGTGTCTTATAGAGATGTCACTCACTAAAAGATGTGATTTTTTCTCTTTATGGGTATGTACTGGAGAAATCTCTTAAATATCAGCATCAGTGGTAGCTTTTTTGTTTCTCTTTAGAGACAGGATCTTACACTGTAGCTCAGGCTGGAGTGCAGTGGCACAATCATAGCTCACTGTTACCCAGAACTCCTGGGCTCAAGTGATCCTCTCCCTCACCATCCCAAGTACCTGGAACTATAGGTGTGAGTCACCATTCCCAGATTTTTTTTTTTTTTTTGTAGACATAGGGTCTTCCTTTGTTTCTCAGATTGGTCTTGCACTCCTGGTCTCAGGTGATCCTCCTGCCTTAGCCTCCCAAAGCACTGGGATTACAGGTGTGAACCACCATGACCAGCCAGTGGTAGCTACTAATAGCTATGGGAGGTATTAGATTCCTGAACAGCTAGTCTATTCACTCCAGTCACCACTGAGAATCCTTGCATACACTTCTAGGAAACTCAGCCAAAATATAAATCACATGAACTAAAAAGGCCAAGTCTGGGGCCTTTTGGCATATTGGCTAATAAACTCTACCTGTAGTTTTACCTATTTTGTCATATGCTAGCTTTTCCTTTGCTTAAACTTTTTCCTTTTTAAAAAATAATTATGTATTCTTATTGTTATTTTTTGGTTTCAACAGTAAGGTAAAGAAATCATGAGGAAATCTGAAAATGCACAATGCCACTGGAAAGAAAATAAATCCCACACACATTCCTGCCATTCCCCAAAGCAAAGCATCGTTAAAATTCTGACATATTTTTCTAGTCTTTTTTCTTCTTTACACACACACACACACACACACACACACACACACACACTTTGAAATTATGAATGTATGAAAAAATGCAAAATGCAAGTCCTTTTTTAAATTTAATGTTTTGTAAATATTTCCTGTGGCATTAATCATTCACCCATAGCATGACTTTTTAAGGGTTGCAATGTTTAGAGGTACCATGATTCAGGCAATCCCATATCACCATATAGTTAAAGACTTTTAGCCTCATTTATTGTTATCCTAGATAGCATATATTCTTTTGAGGTAACCCAAATTCTCATTTGGATTAAAAAAGGAAATTGACAAATACATTTTTTGTCAATGAACTGTTCCTTGGATTGCTGAAAATATATCACATGCCCCTGTATTTCTCCCTTTTGGCCTATTCCTTAATCTGTTTCAAAATTTAACCAAATTCAACTCCATTTTTGATATAGACCTGGGAACACAGTACCATTCCTACTAAAACTATTCTAAAAATCTAAGGAGGAGGGACTTCTGCCTAATTCATTCTATGAGGCCAGCATCATTCTGTTACCAAAATCTGGCAAACATACAGTAAAAAAGGAAAACTTCAGGCCAATATCCTTGATGAGCACAGACACAAAAATCCTTAACAAAATACTAGCAAACTTAATTCAGTAGTATATCAAAAAGCTAATCCACCATGATCAAATAGGCTTTATCCCTGGGATGCAAAGTTGGGTTAACATATGCAAATCAGTAAATGTGATTTACCACACAACAGAAATAAAAACTAAAATCACATAATCACCTCCACATATGCAGAAAAGGTTTTTAAAAAATAGCATCCCTTCATGTTAAAAGCCCTCAACAAACTAGGCATTGAAGGAAAATATCTCAAAATAATAAGAGCCATCTATGAAAAATCCAGTCATATCATACTGAACGAGCAAAAGCTGGACGCATTCCCCTTGAGAACTGGGACAAGAACAAGACAAGGATGCCCATTCTCACCACTCCTATTTGACATAGTACTGGAAGTCCTAGCCAGAGCAATCATCCAAGAGAAAGAAATAAAAGACATGCAAATAGAAAAATAAGATGTCAAACTATCTCTGTTTGCAGATGATAGGATTTTACACCTAGTACCTAGAAAACCCTACAGTATCTGCCCCAAAGCTCCTTCATCTGATAACTTCAGCAAGTTTTCAGGATATAAAATTAATGTACAAAACTCAGTAGCATTTCTATACACCAACAATATCAATGCTGAGAGCCAAATAAACAATGCAATCCCATTCATAATAGGCAAAAGAAAATATAAAATACCTACGAATACAGCTAACCAGGGAATTGAAAGATCTCTACAGTGAGAATTACAAAATACTGCTCAAAGAAATCAGAGATGACACAAACAAATAGAAATACATTCCATGCTCATGGATAGGAAGACTCAATATTGATAAACAGTCCATACTGCCCAAAGCAATGTACAAACTCAATGCTATTCTTATCAAACTGCCAATGACATTCTTCAGAGAATTAGAAAAACTTATTCTAAAATTCATATGGAATCAAAAAACAGCCTGAATACCCAAAGCAATCCTAAGTAAAAGAATAAAGCTGGAGGCATCACATTACCTGACCTCAAACTATACTACAGGGCTATACATTAATGAAAACAGCATAATACCATTACAAAATAGACACACAGACCAATGGAACAGAATAGAGAGCCCAGAAATAAAGCCACACACCTACTACCATATGACCTTTGACAAAATCAACAAAACAAGCAATGGGGAATGGACTGCCTATTCAATAAACGGTGCTAGGATAACTGGCTAGCCATATGCAGGAGATTGAAACTAGACCCTTTCTTTAACCCATATGCAAAAATCAACTCAAAACGGATTAAAGACTTAAATGTAAAACCGACAACTATAAATAACCTTGAAGAAAACCTAGGAAATATCATTCTAGACAGACACCCTAGCAACAATTTTATGTTGAAGATGCCAAAAGCAATTGCAACAAAAACCAAAATTGAAAAATGTGACCTAATTAATCTAAAGAGCTTCTTCACAGCACAAGAAACTATCAACAGAGTTAACAGACAAACTGCAGAATGTGAAAAAACATTTGCAAATGGATAAAGGTCTAATATCAAGAATCTACAAAGAATTTAAATTAATAAGAAAAAGCAAACAATCCCATTAAATAATGGGCAAAGGATATGAACAGACACTTTTCAACAGAAGACAAATACATGACCAACAAGCATATGAAAAAATGCTGAATGTCACTAACCATGAGAGAAATGCAAATCAAAACCACAGTGAAACACCATCTCACACCAGTCAGAAAAATCAAAAAACACTTATACACTGCTGGTGGGAATGTAAATTAGTTGCCACTTAGAAAGCAGTCTGGCTATTTTTCAAAAAATTTGGAACTACCATTCAATCCAGCAACCCCATTATTGGATATATACCCAAAGGAATATAAATAATTCTACCATAAAGACATATGCACATGTATGTTCACTGCAGCACTATTCACAAAAACAAAGACATGAAATCAACCTAAATGCCCATCAACAGGAGCCTGGATAAAGAAAATATGGTATATATACACCATAAAATACTATGCTGCCATAAAAACAGTGAGATCATGTCCTTTGCAGCAAGAGCTAAAGGCCATTATCCTAAGCGAACTAACACAGGAACAGAAAACCAAATGTCACATGTTCTCATTCATAAGTGGGAGCTAAACATTGAGTACACATGGACAGAAAGAAGGGAATAATAAACATGGGGACCTATTTGACAGTACAGAGTGGAAGGAGGCTGAGGATAGAAAAACTGCCTATTGAGTACTGTGCTTATTACCTGGGTGATGAAATAATACGTACACCAAACCCCTGGGACCTATAATTTTTCTATAGGATCAACCTGTACATGTACTCCTGAAAATAAATAAAAGTTTTTTAAAAAACTGAATCACATACCAGAAAAAAAATGAGTAAAATAAACTAAAATTTTAAAATAGTAATAATAATAATACTTGGGTACTGAATAGCACCTTTTATAAACAGAGGGTGAAGTTGCTGATTTCTGCCCTTGTGTCTTATAGGAGGGAATATCAGCCTAGAAGGGAAACAGTAGCAATAAAGCCATATTGCCCAAAAACATTTCTCCAGGAGCAGTCATATTTATTTGAATTGACATCATAATTTTAGTCCATTTAGACTATTATAACAAAATACCTTACTTAGACTGGATAATTTATCAACAGCAATGTATTCCTCACTGTTCTGGAGGCTGAGAAGTCCAAGATCAAGCCACTGCAGATTCAGTGTCCGGTAACTGCCCATTCCTCACAGAAGATATCTTCCATGAACGCTCAAGTAGTGGAAGGGTAAAAAAACTCCCTCAAGCCTCTTTTATTAGAGCAACAATCCCATTCGTAAGGGCAGAGCTCTCATGACCTAATCACCTCCCAAAAGACCCACCTCTTAACACCATCACTGTGGAGGTTAGATTTCAACAAATGATTTTTGCAGGGGACACAAACATTCAGACTTGAGCAATTATTCTTTTTCTGAAATGTAAACATCTCCCAAAGATTTAAATCTGTCAGCCTTTTGCCCCCTCATGTAAAATTATTTTACTTTGATTTTAATACCAACAAACATTGATATACCACGAGATATTTTTCTATAAACATACTACTGACTAGTGAGAAGGGAGTAGTGATAATATCATGTTATGAAAAACTCTTAATAAAGTGATACTTATTCTATCACTTTTGTTTAGAGATGTTCTGAGGTCAAGGATATTACTGAGAGTCCTCAGGTGCTACTCCGGGGTTCCTTTTTATTTCATTGAAATTTTATTGAGATAATTATAGATTCATATGCAGTTGTAAGTAATAATATAGAGTCCTTTTACCCTTTACCCGATTTTTCCTAATGGTATTATCTTGCAAAACTGTAGTACAATATTACAACCAGGACACTGATATTGATACAATCCAGTAATCTAATTCAGATTTCCCTAGTTTTACTTTTGTGTGAGTGGGTGTGCATGTGTGTGTATTTAATTCTATACAAGTTTATCATGCGTAGGTTCATGTATTCATCACCACAGTCAAGATATAGAACAGCATCGTCACCACAAGCATTCCTTATGTTGCTCTTTTATAACCACAGCAGCCTCCCTCCGTGCCTACGCCTGTGCCTAACACCTTGCAGACCCAAATCTGTCCCTCATTAAAATTTTGCCATTGCAAAACTCTTATGTAAATGGAAACATACAGCATGCAACCTTTTGAGACTGGCTTTTTCCATTCAGCATACTGGAGATTTATCCAGGCTATGTGTACCAATAGTTCATTGCTTTTTATTGCTGAGTAACATATGCCACAGTATGGATGTGCCATCTTTAACCATTTCCTCAGTGAAGGTATCTGGGCTATTTTCAGTTTGGGCTATTAATAAAGCTGCTTTGAATATTTGTGTAGATTTTTTTGTGTGAACATACTTTTTAAACATGTTTCTTGGATCAATGCTCCAGAGTACAATAGTTATATTATATAGTGACTGCATGTTTAGTTTTATAAGAAACTGCCAAACTGTCTAACCTACCATTGATCTGTTCCTCGACATCCTTGCCAGCATATGGTAATGTCACTATTTTAATTTCAGCTATTCTGATAGGTGTGCAGTGAGATCTCACTTGGGTTTTAATTTGCATTTCCCTAATGGCTAATGAAGGCGACGTCTTTTCATATGCTTATGTGCCATCTGTGTATCCTCTTTTGTGGATTGTCTACTTAGACCTTTTACTCATTTTCTAAATGGATTGTTTGGTTTAGGTTTTTTTCTTTATTCCTGTGGATTTGAAGGTCCTTTATGTATTTCAGACACAAATCCTTTGGCAGATAAGAGGTTTACAAACACTTTCTCTCAGTCTGTAGATAGTCTTCTAATGCTCCTTTGAAGATTTTACATGTATAAATTATTTTAATTTTAATGAGATCCAATTCTTCTTATGAATCATGGTTTTGATGTCAAAGAACTCTGCCTAGCTCCATATTCCAAGGATTGTCCTATGAGTTTTCCTAAAAGTTTTAGTTTTATGTTTTACCTTTATATCCAGGATCTATTTGAATTCATTTTTGTATGAAGTGTGAAGCTTATGTTGAATTTCATTTTATTTACTTTTTACTTATTTTTTGCCTATGAATATCCAATTCCTCCATCATCACTTCTTGAAAATACTATTCTTTGCCTTGAACTAATTTTGTGTGTTTGTAAGAGATCAGTAGAGCATATGTGTGTGGGTCTGTTTCTAGGTTCTCTTTGCTGTTACCTTTAAGGTAATTATTCATATATTAGAGCTTAAATCTGCTTTTTTATTATTTGTTTTCTATTTGCTTACTCTGGTTCTTGTTCTGCTTTCTTCCTCTCTTGCCTTCTTGGAGGTTATTCAAATATTTTTTAGAATTTTATCTTGATTTCTTTATAAATTTTTTAAGGTATGGTTTTTGTTTGTATTAGGTTGGTACAAAATAATTGCAGTTTTTACTATTACTTTTAATATTTTTTAGAGATTGGGTCTTCCTCTGTCACCCATGCTGGAGTGTAGTGGTACAACGATAGCTCACTGCAGCCTCAACCTCCTGTGCTAAAATCATCTTCCTGGCTTAGCCTCCTGAGTAGCTGGGACTACAGGCACATATCGCCACACCCAGCTTATTTATTTATTTATTTATTTGTTTTTAACTATTTGTAGAGATGGAATTTGCTTTGTTGCTAAGGCTGGTCTCAAACTCCTGGCCTCATGCAATCCTCCTGCACTGACCTCCTAAAGTATTGGGATTACAGGCATCAGACCTTGCACTTGGTCTAATACAATATGAATATGTGATTTATTACATTTTATGGGTATCAATATTTTACACTTTAGCTGAAAAGTAGAAATCATCTTACTTTCATTTAGGTCCCTTTACCCACTCCTATTTTCAAATAGCACTGCCTTGAGTATCAGATGCTGATATAATGTTTTGACCATCAAATATGATTTACAAATTTTCGAAGCATAGGATGGTCTATTGCCTGCACACATATTTCTGCTCTTTCTATTATGTTCTGTTTCTAATTCTCCAAGTTTCCCTCTTTTATAATTTCCTTTCTGTTTTATAAAATTTCATTAGTCAATCTTAATGGGTGGGTCTGCTAGTGACAAATTCTTTCCGGTTTTCTTCATTTGAGAGTGTATTTATTTCCTCTTTATCCTAGAATAATATTTTCACTGGACACAGAAGTCACTGTTGACAGATACTTTCTTCAGCATCGAAAGATGCACTGCCTTTTGTCTTCCATGTTTCCTGATAAGAAATTGCTATCATTAGCATGGGAAGAAATGCCTGATATAGGTGAAGGGGAGGAAAGCAGCAAATCACACTGCCACGTGTGTACCTATGCAACAATCTTGCATGTTCTTCACATGTACCCCAAAACCTAAAATACAATAAAAATAATAAATAAAATAAATAAATAAATAAAATAAAAAGAAATTGCTATCATTTTAATTGGTGCTTCTCTATAGTTAATGCATCATTTCTCTTAGGCTACTTTGAAGATGTTTTTCCTTTGCCTTTGTTTTCAGAAGTTTACATATAATATATCTTGGTGCAGATTTCCTAAAGTGTCTCCTGTGTGAGGTTTGCTCATATTCTCGAATCTATAGGTTGTGTTTTTTTGCCAAATTTGGGACATTTTCAGCCATTATTTCTTCAAACATTCCTCAGCCCAATTCTCCTGGGACTCTTCTGCAACTCCTTTGCTAGAAATCTTAGAAATGTTCTCATTGTTTCACAGGTCCTTGGAGCCCTGTTCAGTTTTTAAAATACATTTTATTTGTTCTGTTGTTCAGATTGAGCACATATTACCAATCTGTCCTCAATTCACTGACATTATCTTCTGTCATTTCCACTCTACTATTGAGTCCACTGATTGCCTTCTTTTATTTCGGCCATCATATTTCTCAGTTTTATCCTTTACATGTGGTTCTTTTTTAAAACTTCTGTTTTTTTGCTGAAGTTTTCTATTTTTGCATTTGTTTCAAAATAATTTGTTTCTGATTTCTGAAACATTTTTTATGGTGGCTGTTTTAAAATTCTTGTAAGATAATCCCAAAATCTGATTCATCTTGATGTTGGCATCAGTTGACTAAATTTTCTGACTCAAGCAGTGATCATCTTGGTTCTTGATATATTGGGCAACTTTCAGTTGTATCCTGGACATTTTATTTTTATATTAGAAGACTAAATTCTATTCAGATCTTTCCTGTTAGCTGATAGTCACCCTGGTTTAAGTTTATCACATGAGTTCTGGTCTATTTTATGGGTTGTCATTCCACTGATGGTTTAATTTTCAGAACCTTTGCTGTGTTATTTTGGTCTGCTTGGTTTATATGATATGAGAGGGGCTTCCACAGGTCCCCGTATCTGAGGGGGCTGAGAGGCTTCTTCAGTCTAATCCTCCAGTGTCTCTTAGTGAGCGAGCAGCATCTCACCTCTACAGAGACAAACAGGCTTTCTAGGCCAAGCGCCTGTTCTAGTGAAATACTTCTTACTGGTACCACCCAGCAGTCCCAGTGTCTATGGGCAGGAGAGAGTAGTTTCAGGCCCATGGAGAAAAAGGTATCCTAGGCCACAGTGCTTGTTGTCATGGGTTCCCTTTTGCTGGTACAACCTGGTAACCTTGTGTTATACCTCTTGGTAGAGGAAGAAGCTCCAGGCCTGGTCAGGAAGAAGAGCATTTACCCTGCCCATGTATGGATAGCCAACATATGGCTAACTGAATTCTCAACTGATCCCCATGCCAGTGGTGCTGGGCTCCCCTGGTGACACTGGATGGATTCCTATGATATCCATGAAAGGAAGCTTTCCTGAGCTACCTCCTGCTTCTAGGTCAGAGGTTGTAAAATGCTGGTCCTGATCACCTTCTTTTATTGGCTGGGGGAAACATAAGATGCCCTGCCCCATGCTGTTTCTCTAGTCCTGATGCCAGAAACCAGTTTGACTTCCTCTTAGCATCTTTCAGAGTTCTCTGCTGGTTGCCTCTCACATTATGTCTGGGATGTATAGCTGTACTTAGGGAAGAAGAACAAAGAATACTGTCCAGATTCGATATCTAATCTGGCCATCTTGTACAGATCAGTAGTCTCAGTGATCCAATCACAACACATCTTTATTCAAAACTTTATAACATCTTTGAATTTCTCACAGATAAAAGCCAAAGCCCTTATAATGGTTGTAAAACCTAATGTAATTTATCCTCGCCTTTGGCAGTCTCACTGAACTTATCTCCTACTACTGATCCCAATCCCCATTTACTCTGCTGCAGCCAACCGGCCACTTGAACTGTTTCTCAAACTGTCCCAAAAGTCACACACCTTTACATTTACCAATTCTTTTGCTTAGAACATTCTTCCGCCAGATAATCACATGGCTTATCCATCACAGCCTTTAAATCTCTGCTCAAAATCAGCTTATCAAAGATGCCTTTCCTGAATACCTATGTAAAACAGTTACTACTACTCCCTCCCTGAACTCTTCTCATCACTCTTACTACTCTCAGTAGCATACTGTTTTGCTTAGTATGCATTGAGGTAGTTATATATTATCTGTAATATATCTGACACAGAGAGTGCCTAACACTTAGTAGATGCTCAATAAAACTGTGCTGAATAAATGAATGAATCTCAGGGTGCACATTCCTATACATAGACCCCAACCATCAGTTACTGGGATTACAATGATTACACCAAACTGCTTTGTGGGAAAGGACATTCCTGAAAAAACAATGCACTAGAACATATGAGAGGCAACAACAGATGGGACAGTTCCCAGACAAGTGAACACTCAGAGGCAGTTTACTCCCACCAAACAATCCTCAGAAATTGTAAACTAATTAAGGAAGTGCCACCCTACAGTTTTATCTGGCTTGCATGGACTTTATAATGAGAAAGTGACCTGCTCTCAGATGAATTTCTGGTACAATAGAAGTAGTACAGCTTCTCTCTTTAAAAGACAAAACGTCATCCTCCAGACAGCCTATGGACACAAGTTTCATAAAGGAGACTACAATGAGAAGTAATAATAATAAACACTTACCTAGTGCTTCCAACATGATAAGCACTGATCCAAACACATTATATCAATTCATGTAATCCCTAACACAACCTTAAGGGAGTACTATTATTATCCTTTTTTCATATATATTAAAACCGAGAGGCAGAGAGATTAAGTCACTTACTCAAAATCACATAACTCACAAGGGATAGAGCTGGGATACAAACCCAGGCAGATGGGTTTCAGAGCAGGTACTTTCAACTACCACCCTATACCACAAAAGAAGTAACCTATATCAGTTCCTCACCCATACAACAAAAAAAAGAACATAACTTATGAGCAAATAAATTGATGAATATATGAGATATTAAATTGAATCTTATGTCCCTCAAGTTTCAATTTGAAACCTAGGCAACAGTTGTATTTGCACTCAGTTAAATATATAAAATTTATATACATTTTATATATATATATATATATGTTACATATAGTTTACATATTATATATTAAACATGATATTCTTGAAAGTGGCATATTTCTTACTTATAAAATGTTGCACCACATACTAATGTATTAGGATAAAATCATATCCATTAATAATAGAGAAGTTAACTTATGTTTGCCACATCAATATGAGGTTCTAAACTGTCATAAGTAGATGGTCAAGTAATCAAAAGTTACTCTCTCAGAATGACTGTATTGTTGGCCTATGAGAAACCACCTGTGTATGGCCATTTTTTGACCTACAATTATGGCATTTCATATGGCTCAGCCTCAAAGATTCAGAGCTCCTTTTTTCATTTCTTCTTAGGCTCAGTCTTTTCTATTCATGGTTTTTATGTTTATATAAAGTCCGAGATTAAAGGTCGCCTTGCTTCTGTGTACCAAGTATATACCCTTTTAATATAATATGCTTCTTCTAGGTCAAAAAGCAGAAACCAAATAAGGCTCACCACACAGCCTATTTCCTACTGGTTTATTGATTTGTTTTCCTAAGAAGTTCTAAGCAATGACACTCTTTTTTCCACCCAGACCTTGCAAATCTAAAAATTTAGATCTGATTTAAAATAAATCTGCAAATCACATTATTTTCTATTCTGATTCTCCCACTTTCATTTTGAATGAAACTGCTTACTCCAGTTATATTTTCTACTGCTTCCCCCTTCTTACCTCTGGTTTTAAATAGTTTATTACATGTGGTCTGTAAATATCAAGTGAAGCCACTTTAGGATTTAAAATCATATATTACAAAAAAGAAACACATCCCATTTTCTCCTAGAGTCAGTAAGATTTTTCTATTTGTCCTTATAATGGATTGAACAGTTTATTACTTTGGTAGGCCTCCCCAGCTAGAGATCTCAGATACAACAACGAAGAGCCCATCATGGGCATTCAAACATACCCACAGTGGGTACACAGGGATCCAAGAGAACCAAAGTAGAACCTTGACACTGACCAGCAGAAAAGATAAATCAGTGTCCCTTTACTGAACGCCTCAGGCCATCTTGACTGAGACCCTAATGCCATTCTTTTAATAGAAGATGCCTTGCTGACACAAAAAGAAATCAAACATGGTACCTGTTTTCAAAGGCTGAGAATTCAGTCTCATTCTCTAGGGCCAGCCCAGCAAGTGAGCCCTCCACACTTGTCCAGAACCTTAGTTTTGATGACAAACTATCTTCTCCCCTTCAGCCTTCTCATCCTAAGATTCAACAGGCCAGAAGCAATTGTAGACCTAGACCACACGCACGATGCATCATGTCCTCTCTGAATTCAGGCATCAAAATCTGTGATCCAAGTTCCTGGGAGTGTGAGTAGCCCTATTAACTCTTAGATAGTTGTCCAATAAAGGCGCATACCTGCAACTTGGCAGTATTATCTGCAACCTGAGACATTGGCATTCCTTGGGGACCCCAATGTTTCAATGAAACAGGGTGCAAAAAGACTCAGAATATGAATCATAAGTATCTAAATATCTGTCCTAGTTTAGATTCACACAAGATACATTCAAATTTACTAGAATTTATCCTAAAAATAGGTAGCAGATGTGAAGCACCTACCAGCATGTGTGTTGTGCCAAGTGTTTCGGATGTGTTACCTCATTTAATGCTCACGAGATTTGTATGTAGTATTTCCAGTTTGTAGAAGAGAAAATTGAAGCTCGGGTGAGTTAAATGTCTTCCTCAGAGATACATAGTGTTTGAGGTAGGTTTTGAATCCTGGCAGTTGGAGTTCAGAGTCTATAATCAGATATGGGGTATCTTACAAAAGAACAATTGGGAGGTCATGAACAAATTCCATACAGCACAAAGTGAAGAGATGGCAGTAGGCTGAATTTTTAACCTCAGTGGCTCCCCACCCAATATACATCCACTAGATAATTTCCTTCCTTCCCCTTCACCACATGCCCCGTTGGCTCAGTCAGATATAAATACACTGATGCCTACATCTTCCAAGAGCACACTCAGCTTTAAAAAAGATGAGCTGAGAGTAAGGACTGATCCTTTTCCATGCCTCATTGGCAAAACCTACCATACTTTTCTTTGGTCAAACTTATGTGTTTTTCATCCCAGAAAAAAATGTATGTTGTGGGCCCTGGCTAGAAGAAGGGGTCTAAAATCATTTCCACTTCTCCACTATAGAACATTTCCCATAATCATTTTTCAGCAGTAAAGAATCCCAAAGTTTAATTTCCATTTTCCCAGTGTTTTTATAGATTTTGAATTATTTCCATTTCTCAACACAGGATACAAAAAAAAAAATAGGAAAAAAAAAGACTTTATCAGACACAGTAAAATCACTTCCAAATCATTTAGGAAGAAAAAGTATAGCATAACAAAGTGAGAGATTGATAACAACAAACCGGTATCCTCAAAGATGACTTAAGGTTTCCCTCTCTTGTTGCAACTGCTCCCAACCCAGCTCATTCCTCAATATGTCTGAAAACACCATCTGTTTTCAAGAGACATTGCTAGGAGGCTGCTGTCTGTGTACCAGGTTAGGATGCAGCTTTACTTCCCTAACCTCACAAGAATCTTCTTCTTTCAGAACACCAATCACAGACCTCCAAGTCTAGGGTATGGCGAGAGACACCTACCTCACTGGAGTGTAAGTGCTCTAATACTGGACATACACAATTAACACAATTGTCCAGGCCTGGTACTTCATATGGCCTTCAGATCTCAAGGCCATACGAAGTACCAGAATATTTCAGAAAGATGAGGAAGCTATGAGTCAGTTCTGTCCCATCACAGAATCTTCTACTAATTTGAAGAAGAAATTACCTTTTGGTATTTAATGCAAAACAGGCACAAATTATTCCTTTCACTGTAACCATGCCCCTTTGCAATGTGACTTGTCAGATCTTGTCATCAATAGGTGGCATGTATTTTTCCACCTTATGAATGACGTACTTTGGCATAGAAAATGTGGCAGAACTGCCAGTATGGCCATTCTGCTTCTAGGACTTTGCAGCTTCCACCCTGTCTCAGAACTCTGGCAATGAACTACCAGAACAAGCTGGACTCGCCTGTTAGAAGATGAGAGACCACATGGGCCAGATACAAGTCAGACTAGCCATCCGAGCCGAAGCCTCAGACAGGAGAGGCCAGCCATATCAGCATAGCCACACATCCAACCCACTGGTAACTGCAGAAGCCAGAAGGATCCCAACTGAGAGCAGAAAAATGATCCCCCAGAGCCTGCACCAGATTGTCAACTCAAAGAAGAATGACCTTAAAAAAATGGTTGTTGTTTTAAAACATAAGTTTGGGGGTGGTTTGCTACACCACAAAAGCTGACTAATGTTTTTGTTCTATAAATAAGTACATCAAAATGTTAAAGAGGAAAAAGATAAAAGGGAAATCCCTTTTAAGAGACAACTCATAATTTTAAAAGAAATGATAAAATATTGCTTTTTCTTTTGTAAAGCAGATTTATTTATACATTTAACTATATCACTAATAATGCAATCTGAACTAAATCACTAGTAGAAATTACTTTCTTCTTAGAAATGACAATGCACTACAGTAGAAAGAGTGTTGGTTGGTAACTAAAGGATCTACATTTCAACCTGGGCTCATTTACCAGATAGCTATGTAGTTGTGCCAGACCCCACTCCCTGACCCTCAATTCTAACAAAGAAAAACAAAGGGATTGCATATAATAAACTTTCATGCCTGGTCCAATTCTAAAATTTAAAAAATTATTTCATTTTTCTCTGAAACATTAGCATTTTTTACCACATTTCCAGTAGGAATAAAAACACCACATTCACCCCTCCAACTAATAGTCTTTGAGTTTCTACATTATGCCAAGCACTGCCCCAACTCATGAAAATGCAGCAGTCAATAAGATAGACACGCATCTGCCCTAGTGGTGTGCTGGGGCAAGTTTGTAAGCTTATGAGAGTCAACTGTACCCTTCACTCTCCAAATCTGTGCTCAGTAATGATGTCTCCGTATCTCAAAGTCCGACACTACAGTGGGAGTATTTACACCATGGAAACTGGTGAATGCTACAAGTTACTTTCCCCCACCAGGAGAGCCAGGTGTTAACCATGGACAAGAATAACACTGGACTTGCATCTCATTGAGTCAACATCCTAATAGGGGAGCTAGATATTACATAACTATGTAAAAAACATTGGATTACGACTGTAAGAAGTGTGGTGAAGCAGGGGAAGGGCTAATGCATGGGGAGAAAACATATGTTCCAAGCAGAGGAAAAGTATTGTGATGACTTCAAGAAGAAAGAAATACATCATGTCTAGGGAAACAGAAGAAGGCTAGTGTGGCTATCGTGGATGGAACATAAAAGGAAAGGCACCAATAACTTGGAAAGAAGGTGGAAAAGGAGGTGCTAAAGAAGACTTTCAGGGTTCAGGACTGTGCCACTCTGTGAAGGGTGGTGCCTTTAATAAGGTATCAGGACCAGGTCAGGGATTAAGAGAGGAAGAGCATGATACCAATCTTGGAAATGTTTGCTTTCTGGTATCTCAGGAACAGGGTATTGGATGGTGATGTGAAATTGGGAGCCAATGTGTCCAGATGGTAAAAGAAGTTATAAGTGCAGGTGAGATTCCACAGCTTACAGCCAGTAACGTAGACTGGGAATGTGTGGCTGGAGAGGCAGGAAGAGGTAGGAGAACAAGAAAGCCAAGAGAGGAAAGTGTTTCAAGGAAAATGGGGTGATCAACAATGTAAAATGATGATAAAAATAATCAAGCACCAAGAGAGCTCAAGATGGCGTTTTAAAATGTGAAGGTCACTGATGTCTCTAGAAAGAGTAATGGAGGAGTAGTGGGTGCAGAATCCAGGTTGGTATGGATTGGAGAGTTGGTGGAAGGTGTGAATAATGGAGACAGTATAGGCAGGTCTTTGAAGAAGCTTGCTATGAATGAAAGTGAGAAAGAAAGGAAGTAGCCAGTGAGAGTCAAGAGGGGATAAAGGGTTTTCTTTTAAGATGGGAGAACCAGGTCATTTTTAATATTGATGTACAGATCTGGTCACAGGGGAAATATTGACAACACAAGAAAGAGAAGGCATCAATTTTAGTGTGAAATCATTGACAAGCTAGGGTCTATGTCAAAGTGGAAAGAATAGCCTGGGAAGGGAAGAGGGAGACAAAAGGAAGTAGCTGAAGATGAAAATGTGCTGTTAGGGCTAGTGGCAGGGAATAGGTGGAGATGCCTAATGTGCTTTCTCTCTTCTCCAGGGGGCAGAGGTCACATAAACTGCTAAAAGTAAGACAGCTGGAGATTTAAACGAGAGGGAAACTCTTTTAATGATCTATTGAAAGGTCATTGGGTTGGGCCTGACAGATCTGGCTTTCCACCACTTAGTAACCTCTAACCTTAGACACGATGCACAGCCTTTCTAAGTCTCATTGACACATGTCATTGAGACGTTGACACATATCCATTGAGCAATGACTGCATGTTAGCAGTGTACTCAAAATGCTAAAAAAAAAAAAAAAAATGGGGTAAAGTCCCTGAATTCAAGGCCTTCATCATCCACTGGGAAAGGAAAGAGTCAGACAGAATCAACATAGCATTAAAGTGCTAAGGTAAAGGAAGTCACAAGGTATTCTAGAAGAACCAAAGAGAAGGTTCCATCCTAAATTGGCAAGGTTAGGAAGAGTCTTCTAGGGTAAAAAAAAAAATCACTCTATCCATAGCCTCAGTTTCCTCAATGCAAAATGGAAAAATATCAATCAATTGATAAATTCATGTGATAGTCTGTCCACATAAGGTACTTTGGTACAATGTCTGCAGCACAACAGTTTATTAGTAAGTTCGACTTCCCTTCCCTAGAAATTATTGTGGTACCATTAAGGCTATTAGGTTAATATACAAAATTGCCAAAAACTTATATTCTCTGTACAATTCTCAATTTTATTCATGTTTCTCAAGACATATTCTTTCCTCATAATGACTAGAAGCACTAAAATTATCCTTGATATGTTAAAGCTCAGATTAGAAAACTATACAAAAATAGCACTAATGTCTTGTACAGGGAATGATAGCCACTGACAGAGTTAACAAATTCTATTCCCGCTTTTATTTCTCTTTCAAGTTTATGGGACAGATGTAGCAGGATCCTTAACATCTGAGTCCCTATATTTCTTCAAATAAATGATCATCCAATGTGTCAGTCAGTAATTCTAAGTGCAAAGGGACACTCTATCTTAAACTGGCATAGACTATGAAGGGGATTGATTCATTCATGGGATTAAAATGGACTGATCTGGCATCTCAAATGACATCACTAGGGACTTGGTTCTTCACTGGTTGTCTTCTGCATGCTAGCTTCCCTTTTGGGCTCCAAAGTAGCATCTGAGCTACTTCAACATCTTTCATGGGAACAAGATAACAAAAGTGAGTCTGGATATTAAATCCTTGCAGCATATAATCCAGAAAAAGAAGGAAAGCTTCTTTCTCCACAAATTCAAGGAAGCTTCTTATTGCAAGAAACTTTTCAGTGGCTCTGAAGAGCCCTTCCTGATCCAAGTTCTGTGCAGCCATGTCCAGTAACATATTCTGCAAGGATGGAAACTGCACCTGGATACAGGTAGCTAGTGAGCACCTGAAAGGTGGGTAGTGGGATTGAGAAACTGAATTTTTAATTTTAATTAATTAAAACTTAACTGTAAATAGTGACACGAGTCTAGAGGCTACTGTATGAGACAGCACAGCTTCTGTGGTGAGAGAAGGGTGAACTACAATGGTTGGCTAAACCACTCAATGCTCACTGCCTTGATCTGGGGGTGAAGTTAATCCCATTCAGTCGACCAAGGGAAATCATTCTGCCTGGTGTCACAGAGTTCACCAATCTTATTTTCCCTAGATTAATGGCCAAATTCAACATGAAAATCCTTTGCCAAGGACTCGTATTTATAAATCTTACCTAGCACAATGCCACCTGAAAGTCACTTTGGAATAATAGCCTCTTAAGGCAGAGAGAGACCTCAGGGCTCCCACACTTCAGATCCATAGTTCACAGAGAAGAATGGGGATTGGAGCATAATTGCTTTGCTTAGGGCCATTATGAGCAGGACCTGGATACACTGACCTTCAGCCATTTTTCTACTATAAATCTAATCTTTATGCCACAGCACTCCAATAGGTCCACTGTGAGATAATTAACCTCATTCCATATGAAGCTTTGCAATCACCAGCTTATTGAAACTTCCAGTACAGGATGTTACCATAAAGGCCAAATATTTACACTCAAATGTCTAAATGAGCCTAAAAGGCCAGGTAAATTGAGTAGGCTAGTCTGGTGGGGACTGTGGCAGATTGCATACCACACGCCTTGTATAAAGCAGGCAGCTGCTGCACTGCCCCAGCTAAATGTGGCCCCAGCTAAATGTGTCGACTGGTATTGCCAGGTCTTCTGATTTTTTCAGAAATCCAGATCCGTACATGAACCTGCAGATTTTTAATGCTAGCAACTCACGTTTATGTATTTAATTCTTTGCACAGGCCAACCAAGAACTGTTCGTGAATGGGTGCAGGCTCCACTTTGCACACTGTGATATAGCTTTTAAAAGTCTGACTTACCAGAAATTAAAGCCACCAGAGCGGCTGCTGCTGGTGGTGTCCATGTGTTTTCATGCATGCCAGCGGACAGCTTACAACCGCATCTGTGTCTGAGGGATTTCTCAAAGCCTGAGGCCTGCTGGTCTGGAAACCCCTCAGTTTCTAGGAGAGGCTGGCAGAAAAGCTGAGAAGCTAATCCCTGAGACAGCTGTCCCCAATCACTGGTTAGTAAGAACTGGTGGGTAAATACCACTGCTCCCTCTCCCCTCTGCACTGCCTGGGGCCTACTGGCCCGGAAATCCCTGTTTCTAGGAGAGGCTGGCAGAAAAGCCGAGAAGCTAACACCTGAGTCAGCTGTCCCTAATCACTGATTAGTAGGAACTGGTGGGTAAATACCACTGCTCCCTCTCCCCTCTGCATGATCTCCCCGAGCTCTTCAATGGAAAAGATTTTCACCTGTCCACCGTGGTAACTTATTTGATAGCTTACCCTTTAATGGCTGTCTTCCCTTGCCTGTCTCACTTCCCCACTGCTCTGCCCACGTTTTCTGGGTTCACCTCCCAAATAAACCACTTCAGCTTCAATCCTTTTCTTGCAGTCAACTGTTGGAAAAACTCAACCTACAAACACCAGAAACCTGAAATTATTTTGGAACTTTGTTTTTGTTTTTGACTTTTTCCCTCTAGTTATGAACTGTCAGGGCTAAAATGTATGAAAAAGTCACTTTAGTATCTAAGAAGGCATATACTCTGATATGCTAATATCTCAATATTCACAATGTAATGCTGAAACTTCTGTCCTCTTGCATAATGAAGCCATGCTATAGGACCAAATGTTCATCTAAAAATAGAATCCATTATGTATACCAACATAGTTATTAGTTTCTTAACATAGCAGCTAGTTCTTTCCCATAAAACTTTTCACTGAAGCATTCATTTCACACAGGTGCATTGTTTGCTGTGATGCAATATAATTTCCAGACCACAGTCCCTAAGTAAGTGGGGAGTTTTGCACAATGCCAGAGAGAAATCTCATGAAAAATCATTACCACTATCCCCATTCCCTATAGAAGACAGAATAAAAACCAAACATTCAAACAGAAGAAATGTGAATTTTACTATTCTGAAATGTATCGTGTAGAGATGATGAAAGGCAAGCTTCCTATCACACCTGACATTATCTGGCTCTCTCTAGTTTGCCCAGTTGAGTGTCTCAATTAAGAAAGGATTCCTACAAATTGATAAGAAATGATATAATGCTGCAATTTAATAAGATAATATCTGCCTTTGTATCCATAAATGAAAATTTAGATATAAAATAATTATATAAGGTCATTCTTAAAACCACATTCACTTATTCGAAGGTGCAGCTAATTTAATTAAGTATGGAATTTATATAAAACTATGATCTAAACAAGGGTCTCAAAAACACAAACATAAGGTTAATGAACAGGGCTTGAATTTTGAGGACATGCTTGGTAAGGATAAAACAACCAGCTAATACTTGGAAAATTCAGGGAATGGAAAGTTAAAAACATTTTAATTGACAGAATATAATAAAAAATCTATTTTAATTCAACCTTAGATATTGAGACTCATTCTAAAAAATGCTAGTAATTTCTTGCCTTACTAAGTACAGTATAAGGAATATTATCCAGTTATAGTCAAATAATTCATAATCTTGTAGGGCCTGTAGTTGCTCATGTGGAGTATTACTTCTGAGCAGAAAGTAGGCCACGCCACAGGCAGGAAAGGCAAAGACAGCACATCCTTTCAGGAAGTTTACTGAATTAATTTGTAAGGTCAGCTTGCTTTCTATCTGTGTTCACCTTGGCTGTACATTAGAATCAAATGAGGAGCTTTCAAAAAAAAGTCCAATGTTCTGACCACACCCCAGACCAATTAAGTCAGATTCTCTGGGGGCAGGAAGCCCAGGCAGCAGCGTCCTTTGAGGCTCCCCATGTGATTTTAATGTGCAGCCTAACTTGAGAATACCTTCTTCACACAGTTTGTCTCTTCGTAGCAAATGCACTAGGCCTACTGAGGTTTCTTTTTCAAACAAATCTAAGGAAAAAGTCCTGCATGTAAACTTAACTTTACATATTAAACATGTTCTGGTTCTTTAAACAGCAAAAAGTGAAGAGCCAGAACATACAGCCAGACTGTGCTGCCACTGTTTTCTCTATTCCTGACTCTGCCATTAACCAACTGTATGACCAGAGGTCATGACTTAACTTCTGTGTACACTTCAGATTACTCACTTTTAAATGTAGATAATCATAGCACTGTCCTTCATAGGATTATGGAAATGATAAAATTGCATATGTCTGTACACACACACCATATATATCTGTACACATACACGCTCTATGTAGGTATACATGTAGCACAGCATATAGACATACTATCTATATATGTAGCATATATGCACAATATACATACTATTATAGACTACATATATATGCTACAAGTTTATTATGTAGTTTATTATTATGTAGTTTATTATTATGTAGTTTATTATGTAGCAATAATAAAAGCCACCACAAAGCATATATACGTAGTCAAGTACATATATGCTACATATACTACATAAATATATGTATAAAATATGTATATGTTATAAACATACAGATTATATATGTATTCGAATTGTGCCTTGCATACATAAAACAGCATATATGTGTTTGCTGTTGGTGGTGCTAAGGATAACAATGATAATAATAACAATAATGAAAGGTATGTGCAAAGTAAATATTATATACTTCCCTAGATTTGAGAAACTTATTTATAACAGGTACCAACTTCCTAATAAATCAGTTGTTCAAAGTTTCCAACTTTTTGCCTTTTAAATTACTTACTTGTAAAATATTTTTAAATGGAAGAAAGTAATTGTATTGTTTATTTTAGTATTTTGTGTGTGTGCGATAAATGTTTAAATAACCCAACTATCAATCTAAATTTATTTTACCAAAAGACAAAAAGAGACTTGTCTTGCTGGGTAAATATAGCAAGAGCTTGAACAAGTGATAGGTTTGGCTATGTCCCTACCCAAATCTCATCTTGAATTTTCCCACGTTGTAGGAGGGACCTAGTGGGAGGTAATGGAATCATGGGGGCAGGTCTTTCCTGTGCTGTTCTTCTGATGTAAGTCTCTTGAGATCTAATGGTTTTAAAAATGGGAGTTTCCCTGCAGAAGCCCTTTTACCTTGCCTGACATCATGTGAGACATGCCTTTCACCTTATACCATGATTATGAGGCCTCCCCAGCCATGTGGAACTGTAAGTCCATTAAACCTGTTTCTTTTGTAAATTGTCCAGTCTTGGATATGTCTTTATCAGTGGTGTGAAAATGGACTAATACGGTAAATTGGTACCAGTAGAGTGGTGTTGCTAAAAATACCCCCAAAAAATGAGGAAGCGACTTTGGGTAACAGGCAGAGATTGAAACAGTTTCGAGGGCTCAGAAGAAGACAGGAAAATGTGGAAAAGTTTGGAACTTCCTAGAGACTTGTTGAATGGCTTTGACAAAAATGCTGATAGTGATACAGATAATAAGGTCCAGGTGGAGGTGGTCTCAGATGGAGATGAGAAACTCATTGGGAACTAGAGCAAAGGTGGCTCTTGTTCTGTTTTCGCAAAGATACTGGCAGCATTTTGCCCTTGCCCTAAAGATTTGTGGAACTTTGAACTAGAGAGAACCTCTGCTAGGGCAGTACAGAAGAGAAATGTGGGGTTGGAGCCCCCACACAGGGTCTCAACTGGGGAACTGCCTAGTGTAGCTGTGGGAAGAGGGCCACCATCCTCCAGACCCCAGAATGGTAGATCCACCTACAACTTGCAGGTAGAAAAGCCACACTCAATGCCAGCCCATGAAAGCAGCCAGAAGGGGGGCTATACCCTGCAAAGCCACAGAGGCAGAGCTGCCCAAGGCTGTGGGAGCCCACCTCTTGCATCAGTGTGACCTGGATGTGAGACATGGAGTCAAAGGAGATCATTTTGGAGCTTTAAGATTTGACTACCCTGCTGGATTTCGGACTTGCATAGGGATTGTAGCCCCTTTGTTTTGGCCAATTCCTCTCATTTCAAATGGGTCTTTTTACCCAATGCCTATACCTCCATTGTATCTAGAAAGTAACTAGCTTTTGATATTACAGGTTCATAGGCAGAAGGGAATTTCCTCGTCTCAGATGAGACTTTGGATTATGGACTTTTGAGTTAATGCTGAAATGAGTTAAGACTTTGGAGGACTGTTGGAAAGGCATGATTGGTTATGAAATATCAGGACATGAGATTTGGGAGGGGTCGGGGCAGAATGATATGGTTTGGCTGTGTCTCTACCCAAATCTCATCTTGAATTCCCATGTGTTGTGGGAGGGAGCTGGCAGGAGGTAATGAAATCATGGGGGTAGGTTTCTCATGCTGTTCTCGTTACAGTGAATAAGTGTTATGAGATCTAATGGTTTTAAAAATGGGAGTTTCCCTGCACAAGCCCTCTGCTCTTGTCTGCCACCATGTGAGACATGCCTTTCACTGTATACCATGATTGTGAGGGCTCCCCAGCCACGTGGAACTGTAAGTCCATTAAACGTCTTTCTTTTGTAAATTGCCCACTCTCAGCTATGTCTTATCAGCAATGTGAAAACGGACTAATTCAATGATGTCTCCATCGGTACCATTAAACAATCTTGAATTGGCAAAAAAAAAAAAAAAAAATGAACTACAGAACAAACCAAAATGCCTACTCTACCTACAACATTTGTAATTCAAACAAAAGAGTATGGCATTATATCAATACCAAGTACCTGGGGATTCTATTTGCAACAAAATCAAAGGAATTTTCTCCATAACAGGACGTAAAATTATGAACAATATGCAGAATGTATTTCCTTCACATATTCTTCCAATCCAATGTCTTGAACCATTTTTTGGTATCAAAAAGTACAAATATTCCATTATAATATCTTCATATCATGGAAAATATCCAATTTAATTTCTCCTAAAATAGTGGGAACAGCAAAATATATGCAACTTATAAAACTGAGGCACAATCTTGCAATTAAATTACATTAGGAGTAATGAATTTTTATAGTATTAGACGTTTCTAAACTCTGGTTACAATGTATTAAAATAAGCATTGCTGTTGTTATTCACATAATGAAGTGTGGTGATGGTGACATAAAAATCATATTAATGCATTTACACCCTGAAAATGATTCCGAAGAAACTGCAATGAAGCCATCTCAAAATGACTAGCCTAATTTTAAAACATACTTTAAGAGGCTACACTTCAATTAGAAATTCTACCAAAAAATCATGAATCGCATCATCCAAGAAGAACTCATAAATGATGCCATCTAATAACATTTATTCACATGTTGTGTCTACATAAGCTAAGGCATCACGGCATGTCTATTCTACACTAGCCAGAGTTCACTGGTGCAAAATCTTCGGGGGTCACAGAAGTGAAAAGAAGGTAATGTTAAGAAAAATGGAAAAACTTAACCTGGAAGTTTATATGGTGAGGATAGATTTGTTCTCAGCAATCTGAACCTTGGCTTAGTGGCTAAACTATGCTCGAAAACACTAAAGTTTTGGTCAGTAGAGAGGAAGAGGAGTGGCCTGATGCCCATGTAGTTGTCACAATCCTAAAGTGATTATCTTAGGAAAAAGGCACAGGCAACCATGATTGTGTCCAATTCTTTGAATAGTATCATTGTCTCCTATCAAAGTCCTTTAAATAATCTTAAAAGTTTCTCCAAATTCCCAAGGGTCCAAGAAACTTTCACCGATGATGGAGTATTTATTAGCAAATTATCCTCAGCAGGAAAGTCTTTTAAACAATAAATGCCTTTTTTTGCCTTCCATAGCTGTGTTCCCAAAACATTATGAAATACATAAATAAACATCTTATTTGCCCAAACAGACGTAAGCTTCAATGTTTCAGATCAAAAGACCACAGCAGAGTCTAAACAGAAAACAAATCAATGTTGCCTTGAAGAAGAAAAAAGGAATAAAAACATATACATAAATAAATGGTCACTTGGTTTTCAAAACAGCACATTTTTGTGGTCCCTAATAGTTATGGACAGTTGTTTGGTCAGAGATGAATTGTTTATTATGTAGCAATAATAAAAGCCACCACAAAGGATGGAGAGTTTACAAAGTAGCAGGTATTATGCAAAGTCATTCATTTTACACATTGAATGTTCACAACTCTAAGAGAGTAATACCCATCTTATAGATAATGAAACCAAGGCTTTAATTGTTAAAGAGATTCACTGAGGGTGACTCATTAAATACATAGCAGAGCCAGACTGTGACAATCCACATCTGTCATCGCTTCAAAGCTGGTTTCTTCAACCAGCTTTGGGCTTCCCAAATTAGAACTGTTTTAGGAAAACCAGTCTTGGCTTCAAACAAAAGTGTTCACCTAATATGTTCCAATGCCTCTTAACCAAGGAATCCTTTTAAAACATTTCATTCGGGGGCATCTATATTGTTTAGCACTATGCATCTGCATTAAACAGTTGCTAGATAAGGATTCTAGTAAAAGTAGTTTATTTTAGAGGTGGTTTTAGAACACAGTCAGGAGGGGAGAAGTGAGACAGGAAGGGGAGGAAGCCCATAAGGGGAACATTTTCAAGTTAGTTACCACTGTGGTTAACTGGGCTTAATCCAACTAGAGAGTTCTGGGATATAACATAAAGCATGCACCTTTAAGTTATCCCACCCAAGAGGTGAGGGAGCTGTGGAATTTATCCACTGAATCCCATTGGTCAGGGTGAGTGTGAATTGCCAGGAACTCCTGGGCAGCTGCATGGGTGGCAACATGAGTTTTAGTAGCCAGAAAACGCAAAAGAATGCAGGCACTGGCCAGCCATTGGAGCCCAGTTTGTGTTCTCAGGAATGGTGAGGAAGAGGGTATGGATATGGCACTGTGTCTATTCTAGCTATTCATATCATCAATACTGGTGAAGGAAATTCAGAAAAAGTGAAGGAAAAGACTTAGTCTCTAGATGCTGCTGCTTAGTCAACAATGACTGACACACTGCTCCAGGCCAAGGAACAATCCCAGCCCTCAAAAAGCAATCCTCACATGAATTTTGCTGTTTTGTTTTTTTTTAAGAGATAATATCTGTTAAAATGAATAGCATTTATCTTCTAAATTTATAACTACATCATTGCATTTAATCACTCAGTGGACTCTTAAATGACCTATCCCGTTTACCATACACAAGAAGGACCAAAGTTGATGTTTTGGGGATACCCTAGAGAAGTATATCCCAAAGAGAAAGCTTTATTGCTAATAATCATTAATTAAATGTGTGGTGTCCAGTAGTCCTTTATGGAGGCCAAATTATTTTTAACAGGAAATCACTAGATTTTCTTGTTGACATTTATGATGCATCATCCAAAATATTTTTGAACTCTGGACTCATGCTGAAAAGTGTTACTGTGACTTATGTAAATATTTAACTTTTAAATTTTGCTTTTGAACTCTGTAGAAATTTAAGGTTATCATAAGAGAAGGCTATCTATGGCTACCATTAATGGAAACTGAATCATCACTCTGTACAAACATCCAGAATGGTGTCTCAAGCAAATTCACAAGCCAGGACAAAATGGCAGACAGCATGGATGGTAGAACCAATCTTTCTTGTCCTAAGTCACTAGAAATGACTAAATATGCAGGTATAAATTTAAATCTATAATCTAGGATTATGGATAAACAAAAAGAGTTACATGTGTTGAACCAGAAAGTATGAAAGGCAGAAAATAAATGAGATAAAAATACCCAGAAATCCACAGGTATTAAAATATAACAGATCTTTGGGCCATCCAAACAAGGTGGTGAAAGTGTCGGCACTATGAGTGATATGAAGAAATTGAAGTTAGAGATCTACCTCACACCAGTCCTCATAATATATTACATATGCGTTTAAAACCTAGATTAATAATGGTGATGAGAAAAGGAATCAGAAATATCTTAAAGCAAAAAGTGGGGAGGTAGCTGAAATGTAACTACATCAAAATTTAAAGCTTCAAGTCATCTTTTGTTACCCACATATTAAATGTTAAGCAAGTCAAAGATAAACCACAGACAGGAAGAATGTATTTGCAACATTTATAACAGCTAAAAGAATACATCAAGAATACACAGAGAACTGTCAACACAAGGGCAAGAGATATAAATAGGCAATCCATGTTAGGAAGAACTGAAATGGCCAATAAGTATATGATAATATATACAGTTTACTAGCAAATTAGGCAATTGCAGATTAAAACAAGGCGATATAACATTTGCATCAGTTTGGCAAAAATTAAAGTATTTCCTATTACTGTTGGTTGGGTTGAAGAACAGAGTTCCACTCAAATAAGACTTGTGGGGTTTTAAGATGGTAGCGCCATTAACTGAAATTTAGGATAGGTATAGATAGCCTTGAATCAGCAATTGCACCTCTGAGCATTTATCTTAGGGAATCCCTGACCCATATTCCCAGAGAGGGCTACACAGAGCTGACTATTACTCCATATTACAGGATTCTTTGTAACTCCAAATTAGAAACAAATGCTAAGAATCCATCAATGAGAACTTTTGTATTCTTAAATAAAATTTGGTAATCAATTCTTTAACATACGATAGAGCAATTTAAAGGAATGAGATAGATACACATGTACTAGCATGAAAAATTCCCTAAGATAGAGCAATTTAACAGAATGAGACAGACACACATGTACTAACTTGAAAAGTTCTGTAAGACACACTGTAAAGTGAAAAGGAAATTGTGGAATAGATAAAATAATATGATGTGACTTAGTATAAAAATGAACATAAGCAAAACAAAATGAAATATTTCCATAGTTATGTATGCACAAATTTATTTAAAAGAGACCTAGAAAGAAATCATGAAGCTATTACTATTAGTTGACTGGATAAAGAACTAGGATTGGAGTCGGGAGAGTGCAGTTTAAAGATTGGAATCCATGGGAGATTGCGGTTTAGAGAAGTTATACCACTTTATTCTTTTACAGATAAAAAGATATTTGTATATTATCCACAATATTAAAAATAAATAAAATTTATAACGAAAAAAGAAAGTAATAGGAGTTCTTCATGTAAACGGTTTTTCCTTTCCTTCCATTTTTAATTTAATGATGTGCTCCTCCTCCCTTCCCCTAAGCTCCAGTTTTATGAAGACAAGGATGGGTTTACTGAACTATATTGAACTTCTTGGATCTGAACTAGCAGTGACTAGTTTTATTTTTACACCAACCTTGGCACAGAAGCAGGGCATCAAGTTGCAAGGCGAAGGTCTAATTTTTTTTATCTTCTAGCAGAATAGATTTTGGTTAGCTCTTTAACATTGACCCTTTTTTCTTCTTTAGCCTTTCTTTCAAAACCAGTGGAGCAGATTCTTATAGTTCACATGGTTTTCACAGCTAATACTTCCTGTGTTGGTTCCTAGTGCGCACATGGCACAG
The DNA here is from genome assembly GCA_963573385.1 of Cacajao melanocephalus. Classification (NCBI taxonomy): domain Eukaryota; kingdom Metazoa; phylum Chordata; class Mammalia; order Primates; family Pitheciidae; genus Cacajao; species Cacajao melanocephalus. The sequence goes on from CAUYLG010034212.1 coordinate 57,807, forward strand.
ATCCAAAGAAAAGTTACAGCCTAATGCAGGCAGCCTCTCAAGTACTTAGGCTGTACAGGACTCCTTTCACACCCATGACTTAGAAATAAACGCAACCTCTTCGCATCACCTACACTTACACAAGAAAACCACTCGGCTTAAAATAGTCATATTCACAAACTCATTTTTGCTAATTTTATTCAATAAGATTCACAGAGCCAACAATACAGTGAAGATAATTATTAAAATAAGTCCAGAGCTGGTACAAAGCATGAACATTTATCCCTTATTATTTTTATCTGCTTCCACCAACTCCAAACATTCTGTCAGTGTTTCACTAAAGCACATCTCTGCTACCTAAAAATGACTCGCTAGCTTTAGTTTTTAATTCCTAAATCCATCATCTGTGCTGTCTTCTTTGTCACCTATCATTTCTACGGTGACAAATCAAAGGAGGGGTTTGGAAGGCAGCATGTCATTTTCTACAAAGGGGAAAGCCATTGGCTTGAAATAAGTGGCTCTGATAACAAAATCTGATGTAGCCATGACAAGAGAAGGACATGCATAGAACACAATACAATGTGACCATTTACCTTCAATGCTATAAAAAAGAAAAATAGAACACCATACAATGTGACCATTTACCTTCAATGCTATAAAAATGAAAAACAAAAAGTCTTGTTAAATCCTCTTTGCTAGGAATTTCTGCTCACCTCTGAGCAGATTAGGCCTCAGATGATTGCTAATCCAAGTGCTTTGGTACAAGCTTCATGGACCAAAAAGGGAATATATTGGGAACAAGCCCAAAGGGAGAAGAGAGGCATATTACAATAAATAACCAATGCAAGCTTCCAAACCAAAGGAAAACACAGTATATAAAATCAAGGGATAAACTTAAAGGCATCACATTTCTTTTTCTCTGAGAGATTATCTCTATGGTGGTACATGTGGCAGATTCCTAAAACTAATTGCCAGATAAAAAATATTTTAAAGAAAGTGGTCCTCTAAGTAGCATCATGATTGTGTCATTCATCCATGTACCTTCAAATGATCTTGTGCAAAAATACCCACTAAAAGCTTGGCGTGCCATCCTTTATTTGCACGCACCATTTCTTCTAGCACACATTTACTCTAATTCATCACTTACAGTCGCCCATCTCCTAAAGTGGATGAATCACTCGTTCTGGTTCCAGGACTGGGCTTAAAGCCAGAAAGAAAATGACAAACTTGAAAGAACGGTAAGTTTATTTTTTTTTCTTAAATCTTCTCATCTTTTGGATTCTAAGATATATGATCACTGACTAAGAAATAAGCCTCCAAATTCTGATAAATGACTGAGAGATGACTTCGGTATTTAGAAAGTGAAAAGTAAAATTTACTATTTCTATCTCTTGGCTAGAACTGTAAGAGTAATATCCATGAAAAGAAAAGTAATAAAGTGATAAAAAGAATTGCTACCCCATTATCTGTTTCAGTTGGTCACAAACAGCATTACAACCAAGATAAAAAAGTTTGCATAAAAAATGAAAACAAATTTTCCTACATTTGAAAATAAGCATGGGTCAAAATACTGGGTTCACAATAGAGATACAACAAAGAACCTTTGGCCCTAAACCCTTTTTCTTTATTAAGCAAATAAATATTGATGATTGGTCTAGAGGGGAGCTTAACTGAGTTGCAATGAATTATTTAAAAATCCCAGAATATCTTCTGTTGCTTTTATAGAAGCTTGATCTACAAGTTGAAAAATCAAACTGACAGTTTGGTCTCTTGTACAAATACCCAACCTTTAGAAATGCTCTAGGCATTTCATGAATATAGTTTCAACAGTTCTAAAAATATCCTTTAGGAGAAGAAAAAAAAAACCAAAAAACAAACCTCTTGCAAGCCATTGTTTTACACATAACAGCAGGAAACCAAATAGAATGTCTAAGCTAAAGCAATTAACACACCCAATAATAAATGTGAGCATTAAGTAGAATATCTTACTCAAATACAATTTTTGACATTAGCATAGGGTCTATGGTTTACCCCCACTTCCACAGCCACACATGGTTCCAGGGCACACAGATTTAGCATCTAACTCCAGGACAAGACTGAAATTTGCCTTTTGAATGATGTATAAACAGGCTGATTCAGGAGTGGCCCTGGGACCATACATTACCTTCCAGCATGCTAAGAACTCCCCCAAAGATCCACACAGCCCCCACCATGCCATCGCATAGGGCCATTTCCACCACCTTCCTCACAGGTATAATTGAGCTTGTTCCAGAGACAGAAGGCAAAGCTGACAGACAACTCCAGGAACTTTGGATATAAGAAACTAATATGGAGTTTTGAAAGAGCTAACAATTTGTTCCTCCATCAGGAACTGTGGAGGTTCCAGCTATTTTAATGGTATACTATTATTATTCTATTGTTTTCAATATGTATTTAGCATTCTCAGTAAACCCTATCTCATTTCTCCATATATCAAAACTTAGAGAACAAAAACATTCTATATTCTGTGGCCTCTGAGGTTCAAGTATAGGACTGTGGCAACGATGTCTGAAATAATAACCACTTTCCATGAGTGTTCTCGTCTAACTGCCTATTAAACTCCAAGTAAATCTTATGATCGGCAGACATTCTACTTTTTAATAATTCAGTAAAGAATCATCAGTTGGTTTCATAATAAATAAGATACTAAATTCATGGTATTGTGGGCAGAAAGCTAATTTAGTAAGCAATTCCTGACAACTGCAGTAATAGGCTAAAGGAATTTTATTCTTGATTTTCTGACATGAACAAATTATCAAGGCCAAATTCCTGCAGGATTCTGAGAGAGTCCTTAATGAAAAGCACAGGAGAAAAGAGAGAGAAAGAAAAGCCAAGGGTATGGCTATTGGGGTCAAAAGTTATTTTCTCATCATTTTTCTGCATCCTTTATGGGTGGGGACTTAAATCAGTAACACTGGCTAATTATGTTCTACACCAAATGTAATTCAAATTTCCCTGTTCTTATCCTAACACATAATATAAGCAGAACCAAAAAATACCAATTGTTCTAGAATTTAGCAAATCTCATATTTCAAACTAGTGACTTTGAAAAATCCTAAATCCTAAGAATACCTTAGATATTCTTTAAAAGTAGAACCTTTAAATAAACTGCAAAAGATCTGTAAAATGGATGTACTTCTATAGATAAGATACATAAATACTTTTCAAAGTAGTAAATGACTGAAAAATGTAAGAAAGACATATCTCATTTCTTACCTTATTTTGATCTGTCCAGTAAAAGAAAAATCCCTGAGGGTCAGTCCTTAAAATAATTGGAGTAACAATAGTTGAATCCTAGAAATGTAAGAATAAACATGAATATCAACATATATCATTGTAGAAAAATCTATTTTGGAGTTATTTAAGAAGTAATAATTGTAAAGAGATTCTCCAAAGTCATCAATTATTAAGAAAAATTTCAAAAGAAATTAGACATGGCATTTTTAACTTCATAGAATTATCCATTATGCAACTGTGATACTTTTCTAATAATCAGAATACTTATATGTAACTTATAAAGGTAAAAACCATTATGCATTTATTGATCAAGGTATGTTTTCTATTAAAAACCAGTATTTAGTTTTTCAAATAATTTTAACACTAAACATCATTACATATTTTGTATGATTAATATTAACTAAAATCAATGCTTAAGAATAGTATTTAAAATTACATTTGCTCCATAAAATGATTTTAATAGTAATAAAGAGAGTAAAACATAGCATCTGAGCATCACTATTTTCAAGGTAACAATAAATAAGGCCATCTTCTACATATTCAGAAAGATATACACAAACTCGTTGCAAATTTCAATTTTACATGCTAAAATAAAACATCATAGGTAAATAGTCTTCTGAGTTTAAAGCATGAATAGTGCAAATCAAAACTCACATACATTGTAATTACAATATTAAACATTTCTAAAATAAGTGTTTTTTTCTCTAAGCAATTTTCAGCAAGACATACCATCTGCACAAGAAAATACATGTCACTGGATGTGGATTTTTATACTGAAACACTCAGGCCTTTGCAGGAATTGCATTTTTTAGAGAGCTATAAATTGCCAGTTTTTTAAACATTTTCATACACATAACCATAGTGTGTCATATTAACTAGCATATTAAAAGAACTTGTAATGAAAATTAGAACTTGCAAAGATAATTTTGGCATTTGGGACATTTTTATTCCTAATAGGCAGAGCAATATGAATGATTTTAATCTACATATTAAGTTTTATTAAATGATCCTGGTTCTAGAAGATGTCCTCCTGGGTTCAAATTCCTGCTTGTCCCACCTCGGTGCATAACTTTACACAAGTGAAAAAAGAAGGGGATAATCATCATACCTAACTCAGAAGGTTGTTGTGAGAAATTATCTAGGATAATTTGGGGTAAAGCATCTGGGCACGTTTGCCACATAAAAATGTTCATTATTATTTTAGTGGATTATATTTTAAAACAGATGTATAAAAATACTAAATGAAAGTTTATCGGGATATTCTTTGTTATGGTAGTGAAATATACAGAACATAACATTGACTCTTTTCAAATATACATTTCGGTGGTATTATATACATTCACCTCGCTGTGCTACCATCATCAGCACCATCTATCTTCAGAACTTTTCATCTTCCCAAATTGAAATGCCACATGCATTAAACACTAACTCCTCATTCTGTCCTCCCCCCATATCCTGGCAACCATCATTCTTACTTTCTGTATCTATGAATTGGACTACTCTAGGTACTTAAATAATTTGACTATTCTAATTAGCATTTGTCCTTCTGTGTTTGGCTTATTTTGTTTAGCATAAAGTTCTAAAACTTCATTCATGGATCATGGATCATGTATCGCATCTCCTTCCTGTTTAAAGCAGAATAATATTCCATTTATGAATATGCCATGTTTTGTTTATCCATTCATCCACTGATGAATATCTGGGTTGTTCTACTTTTTAGCTCTTGCGATTAATGCTGCTATGAACATAGGTGCACAAATATTTCCTTGAGTCCTTGGTTTCAGTTCTTTTCAGTACATACCCAGAAGTGGAATTACTGGATCATGTGATAGTACTATGTTTATTTATTTATTTATTTATTTTTAGGAACTGCAATTCTGTTTTATCCTGATATTCCACGTGTACATCCTTAACACGCAGTTTGAAAAATATCTTTTACAAGGACTATGCTGTTGCAAGGAACTTCAGCTGGAATTTTAAAATTTCCCAGTTACTTCTAAATGTCAAAAAAAGACATTTGGAAACAAACTTGATATTATAATGAAAGAATGATTTTTAAAACATTTTAGGCCTCTTTCATGAGATTGCGTGCATAACAGTTCATGGCAATATTTCCAATAAATCATAGCAATATTTTCAGTCCCATTTTGTGACTTTTAGAAGTGGGCAAAATAAAAGTTTCGACAGGCTACACACAGCACACATTCCCACTTCTAGAGGAATTTAGAATTAACTGTGGGTGTAACTTATCTTTTTCAGGTCAGTTCCTTTTCTTATCAGAGCATCTGACAAAATTCTAATCAAAATCTTGGTGGCAATTCCTTGCAAGGATCCAAGACAGTAACATTTAAGTGAGCAGAATAAAATTTTTCAAAATTTTTATTTAGGAACACTGTTCTAGGCTGCCTAGTTTGTTTCAGATATTTCCATTTCTAGCTTATTCCTTCTTCCCCTTCAAAATCAAACCTTCTTTGTTCAATGTTTTCTTGACCCCACTCTTCCGGCCACAGTTCCTCTGTTAAGTGATCATTTATCTCGGCTCCCTGCCTGCTTCCTTCATAATCACCTCTAACATTCCAAGATCAGCTGGAACTTGGAATTCTTGCCATGCAAAGCAGGATTTGACCCAGAAATATATGAATGTCTATTTTCAATTCCACCTGCTTGTTTTCCCACCTCCCACATAGCTGCTAGTGTCTATATTCTCCCCATACCAAAGTAGCTACTCAACCCAGATCTCAAATATTCTTAATTGTCAGAACATATGCCCAGGTTTGAAACATGAAACATATGATCATCCTTCATTGACAAAGAAACTGCAGACAGGTTGGGACTCTTGGGACCTTTGACTGCAGAATGATGAAGACAACTCTCAGAAGGTCTTTATTTTAATCTTTTACCTCTCCATCAGTATCTATAACATATGTATTTCATAAGACTGTGGCTTTGAAACTTGTATGCGTCAGGTTCACTGAGAGGTCTTGTAAAAACACAGATTGCTAGGCTCTTTCTTTGGAGTCTCTCATTTAGTAGCTCTGGGAAGCAGTCTGAAAATTGGTACTTCTAAGAAGCTCACGGTGATGCTGATGCTGCTGGTCCAGGGCCACGCTTAAAAAACCACAGATGTAGGCCTATAATGGGTAAAGCTTTGAGTCAAGAATACATTGATGCTTTCCTCCAAGAACACCTGTGACCTCAGAATGTAGGCAAACAATATCTTGTAAGTACATTGCTTCTAAGAGTTCAACTGTAATTTACTTAGTTATAAGTTTTTTTTCTGACAAATATTTGTCTGAAAAAAGAAAACAGTAATAAACATACCAGTCTTAAGCTGGTAATAGAAGATACTGTTCAGTAAATTTCTACTTGCTGCTCTTAATTTGCTAGAACACATCTTACTGAAATTCCAATATCATAAATAGTGAAGACTAATATAGTAATTAAGAAGATGCTATTTAGTAATTTACATCAATCTCTAAAGAGTCTTTAAGCCAAATTAAAAATGATCAAGGAGCAAAGCAAGACCTTAACAAAACCTCAAAATCCTGAAGAATAAGAAACAATTCAGCAAGAAGAAAAGGGTCACTGGAATCAACATTAACATTACAACAATTTGCTCATCAATGCACTGATACAACTCAGTAATAAATACGAAAGAAACTGAGACGAAATGGCAAAGGCACTACTCATTCAAACTCACTTCTAATACCAGTATACCTTTTTATAAAAATCCCTGACTGAATAGTAACTGGTACATCCTCAACATTTGCTCTGAGCAATCACTGTGGCAAACTTTACATAGATTTTCTCCTTTAATACTTATAATAACTTAAGACGGAGACACTATTATTATTCCCATTTAAAGATACCTAGACCAAGGCATGGGCTAACTAACTTGCTCAAGAAAAGCCAGTCAAGCTGGCATGGGAAGCACTGGAAATTAAACCTTCAAGTACACGCTCTATTAACAGTGGTTCTCAACATTTTCCATTATTGCCCTGCAAAGGAGATTTTTGGGGTTTTATTTTTCTAATCATCCCCCATGACATTTCAATATTGCAGATACGCTGAATATCTGTTTATATGCTGTATGTATAACTGTGCTTTACACCAAAAAAAAAAAAGAGAGAGAGAGAGTAAGAACAGTTTTTTGTTCCCCAAAACCACTTTTCATTTCCTTGGAAGCAATATGGCTCCTGTTGAGAATGCATGCCCTGTACTGCTGCTGTCTAATACAAGAGCAGTCGTGGCTCCCTTGTGACTACTGAGCACTTGAAATGTGACTGCTGAGATTAAGATGTGCTACAAGATTTCAAAGACTAAGAATGGAAACAAGAATAGAAAATAGCTCACTAATGATTTTTGACATTGATTACACATCAAAATGGCTACACTGGATTACATTAAATATATTATTCATATTAATTCCATCTGTTTCTTTTTTACTTGTTTTAATGAGGCTACCAGAACATTTACAAGTGTCCTATGTGGTTCTCGTTATATTTCTGTTAGAAGAAATCTTCGTGGGGACACTCCTTAACAGGGGAATTATTCACAAAGCAATCTCAGTGCTTTTGTCACACAATTCCAGCAAGATAGTTTATGGTTGTATCCACATATGCAGCTATCATCTAATTTTTAACATTTAAGTAGTACAAAATAAATCTAACTTCCTCTCTAAGTGTCAATTCTTCAGTATCTAACAAGAGCCATCATGTTGCTCCTCTCTGAGCTACACTTTACCAGGCTGAGGTATGTCATTGGCTCTCACCTCCCCAACAACTCACATGTTGAAGTCCTAACCCCCAGTACCTCAAAGAGTGACCTTATTTAGAGATAGGGTCTTTACAGGGATGATTATGTTAAAAGGAAGCTTAAGAGTGGGCTCTGATCCAATATAACTGGTGTCCATATAAGAAGAGAACATCTGGACACAGGCAGGTACAGAAGGAAAATGATGTGAAGATGCAGGAGAAGTCGGCCATCTACCAGCCAAGAAGAGAGGCCTGGAACACATTCATTCCTCATGGCCCTCAGCAGGAAGCAACCCTGCTAACACCTTTATCTCCCGCTTCCTCCAGAACTGTGAGAAAATAAATTTCTGTTGTGTAATCCATCCAGGCTGTGGTCCTTTATTATGGAAGTCCTAGTGAACTACTACAAAGCATAACCCTAAACCTCAAGGCTCATGTCATGGGCCAGTCCACAGACCCACAGCACATTCCTTAGCACCACTGTCAGAAAGTCTCCTGGCCAAGGTTGACCACAATTCTCACTCCACAGCACTTCTCATGTTTTTATGCTATTACAAGAGAACACACATGAATAGAGGCATGCACTTCTAATCAATACTACAGAGTCAACAGGAAAAATAACAAGCAATGTTCCACAGGGATTGCCCAAGACTTGCATCAGGAAGCAGCAGAGTCAAACACAGCAAATAGAAACACTGGGGGGAAAACAGCCATGCAAGGGACAGCGAATTCTAAGGGTTACAGAAAATCAGATGTGATGCCTGTCAAACTGAACATAAGCAATACAGCCCTGACTATGAAATGAGAATATTATAAAGGGAGTCCTGGATGCTAACTGGGGAATTAAGATCATTTAAGTAAAACATCTTTGTGTATCAGCATTGATGAGGCTTTTCCTTCAAGAGTGTGTCCACTCTGAAATTTCCCAAAATAAAGAAAAGCAGAAGAGATGAAGAAGGTCCAGAGTAGAGGATGCAAAACTGTGGAGAGAAGCAATGTGAAGATACTGGTTTGCTACAGAACAAGTAGAAAAATCCCTTTTGACACAATGTTGGGAAACGATGGAAGCATTGTTCTTCAAGTACTATGCAAGATATTTCAGATAATTCACAAGAGAACCAAATTGAAGCCCAGATCCCCAATCAACCTAGGTGCTCCTGGCTTAGTGGGGGCATCAGATAAGAAAAACCAATAATTTCAATAACATATAGCTCTGGTGGCATGCAGTGGCATCTCATTGTGTTTCTAATTTGCATTTCCCCAATGACTAATGATGTTAAACATCTTTTCATGTACTTACTGGCCTTTGGGGTTAGAAGGAGGGCGATGAACTGCCCTGATACTTCTAAGAGCACAGTATATCATTTATCATTTTAATCAGTGGTTCCAACTAGGGGAAATTTTGCAACCCAGGGGACTTTTGACAACGTCTGGAGACAATTTTGGTTGTCACTACTTGGGGATTTGGCAACTGACACCTAGTATCTAGAGCCAGGGATGCTGCTAAATATCATGTTACACAGGCCAGACTCTACAACAAAAATGACTGGGCCTAAATGTCAATGGTGCCAGGGTTGAGAACATGGATATAATCGTTTCTGGTTGATTTTATGTCTAAAATCCTGCAAGAACCTAAGCAGTATATATGCAGGTCCTTGCCATCCATCCACATTATCTGAACCACACTCTCCACATGCTAATTCTGCTTCTGTCCTTCAAAATCCTGTGTTCTTTGGCTCTTTGGAATATCCACACCTACTGTTCCCTCCACCTGACACATTCTTCTACTTATGTTGGCCTAAATCCCACTTTTCATAAATAGAATTTTCCAGGGACACCTTCCACGCTTCCTATACTCACTTGTACCTTTTTCCTTTGTAGCAGTTATAATGAAAATAATTGTGACTCTATTTGTTTAGCATCTGTCTCCCCAATAAGGGTAGGCATGAAATCATTAATCATCATCAATCCACAACACTAGCACCATGCTTAAAAGAGACATCAGTATATTTTTAAAGTATGACTGGTGAATGAATGGATACATGGGTGGAAGGTACTGCAGGAAATAAAAACAACGAAGATTTTGAAAAATATCAGTTGAGGTTGCTGGGAGCCATGTTGCCCATAGCCATGGCAAGAGAAATTTCAAAGTAGTGATGAGGGCAGAAAAACGCTTTGGAGGGCTGAGAAGAAGTGGGTAGGAGGTGAGGACAGGGAGACAGTGAGTATGTTACGCTTTCATGTTAGAGGGAAGGAGATGAGGGAGAAGACAGTAACTAAAGGAGAAAAAAGGGCTGGGGAACAATGTGGTGGTTTTGATGTCGGAATTTTTACTAGTAAAGGCATATTGATATATTCTTAGGAAAGCTTCAACTGAGGAGAAACTCACATAGATACTGTCAAAAGAAAGGGGAGTGGTGGCAGATAATTATAAAGTCAGGATTCAGAGATGCCAGGAAGGATGGGCTCCAAAATATAAATGCAGAAGGCGAGGTGCTTTCTCAGGGGCAGGAGGGCAGCTGGAATAATGGAGGGGGCCCAAGTACATTAAATGAGGAGTGGAGAAGGGAGGAAATTAAAAGCATTGTCCCAGTGACTTCCATTGCCTCTGTACACAAAGAATAGTGCAGGTGGAAGTTTATTATAAATCAAATTTAGAACTATGTCTTGTCACTTTTCTCACCTTAGTAATAAAACACAAGTATTCTTTTTTCTCTTTGTGAATCATCATCGTGATAGAATGTTTTCATGATGATGCACCTTTTGTTCTGTCACTCCCAACACTTCTGAATTTCTTTAATGGCAATTTTCATTGCAATATTTGGTGTATGTATGAGCATCTTTTTCTGAAAATAGGAACTAATGGTAACATTTAGAATATGAGATATAAATACGTTAAACATCATCATCTTCAACCAATATTGAATTGCAGTGGAGTACACACTCAATCTTAAGCCATATTTGGACCTTAAATGAAATCAGCACTGTAACAGCAGTGAGCTCTGCATTGTCAATAAATATTTTCCTTCTCAAACTCACATGGAGAAATTCCATTTAAGAAGACCACAGAGACCCTTAGGAGCCTGGGAGATTTCAGATGGAATGGAAGGACAAGGAGCAGGGTGTTCCAGCTAATGCCACACAATACTTCAAAGGTCACAAAGGTCTCACAAGAGCATGACTGCCCTCTAGGTCTGCCTCAAGGCTGCACACTCCCCTGCATAAACCAACTGTGAGCCAGACACACACCAGACAGTTCCTTCATTCCACAAGTATTCCCTGCACACCAGCACCCCCAGGGTGCCAGGCCTATGTTCTCCACTAGGAAAAAAAGACAAATAATTATAAAGCTATAGCCCTCCAGAAGCCCTGCTCTAGTTGTAATATAAACAGGGCATATCCACCTCCCTGCACAAGTAATATAGATCTGGTCTCTCAGTTGACACTACCTTGCATTCTGCATCATGCTTGGGAGCAGGCAACTCATCCTCTACACTTCATTCATGCCTACCATATTCTTAATCTTCCATGATCCATGATTTCTATGAGAGGCCGTGGGACCAGTCTTAATAGGGATCAGCAAAACACAACATTTGAAAGTCTGTTGAGAGGAAGAAAAGGTGGGGTAACAAATACAGAGTCTTGATGAATGCAGAAATGTCACTTATTAGGCAATAAAAACAAAAACCTTTGTTTTAACACCACATCTGAATAGCTGTCTTTCCATGTGCATGTTTCCACACTGATAGAAGATGTAGAATATCTTTAAAGACTATAGAGCATACATTGCCTTTTTTTTCTTGACGGAGTCTTGCTCTGTCACCCAGGCTGGAATGCAGTGGTGCGATCTTGGCTCACTGCAACCTCTGCTTCCCAGGTTTAAGTGACTCTCCTGTCTCAGTCTCCCAAGTAGCTGTGATTACAGGTGTGCGCCACCACACTCAGCTAATTTTTGTATTCTAGCAGAGACAGGGTTTCACCATGTTACCCAGGCTAGTCTTAAACTCTTAACCTCAAGTGATCCACATGCCTTGGCCTCTCAAAGTACTGGGATTACAGGCATGAGCCACTGCAGCTGGCTTGCCAATTTTGTCTCAAAGCAGCAATGAGGTTTTCCAATGCTCACACATCTTGCACGGTGTAGACAAAAATGGACTGCATATACATCATAAAAAATAGCTATTTTAAAGACAATAGCTCAAAAACTGAGTTTGCAGGGATCTAAGCTTCATATGTATGAATCCTAAAATAACAGATTCTTTGGAAAAGTCTACCAATCTCTTTAAACTTGTATTCATTTAGACTCTGTTAAAAGTTTTTTGTTGGCTGGGTGCAGTAGCTCATGCCTGTAATCCCAGCACTTTGGGAGGCTGAGATAGGTGGATCACGAGGTCAAGAGTTCAAGACCAGCCTAACCAATGTGGAGAAACCCTATCTCTACTAAAAATACAAAATTAGCTGGGTGTGCATGCCCGTAATCCCAGCTACTCAGGAGGCTGAGGCAGGAGAATCGCTTGAACCCATTAGACGAAGGTTGTGGTGAGCTGAGATTCCACCATTGCACTCCAGCCTGGGCAAAACTCCCTCTCAAAAAAAAAAAAAAAGTTGTTGTTGTTGTTGTTACCAAAAGGAGACTGGAAAGGACCCTGAATTTAGCCAGAAGATCTAGTTTTAAATTCCTATTCCAGATCTAACTAGTCATGTGTCTTTGGTCAAATCACAATCACTAGCTTCAATTTACTTCTATGGGAAATGTAAAAGAAGAACCCTTGCTCTTTTTCCTACCACTCAAGGCGGTCTTGATGACTGAACAGGGATAAGCAGGGTTGCTATATAAGCATAAATGCCTGCTATTAAGACTCACTCTAGATATTGAATTCCAGAGGAAATATTATTTTAAAAACTCCATTTTACTCTACCGTAGTATTGAAGGAGAAAACTATGTAGGATGCTTAGATGATTATTACGTTTAGGACTGAAAGTTGTAAAATCCTAGAACCACAAAAAGCCATATCAGGTAGGACTTGGTGCAAGAAACAGAAATCTCTCTTGAATTTTGAAGATAAAGGGTCTTAATATAAATAAAGCACTTGGCAGAAAGACTGGAAGGGTTGGAGGAGCAGGCTTTAGGTTGGGTCTCCATCAATGATCCCAGAAAAAAGCAGCAAGATCCTTGAAGAGAGCTCTTGTCTCTACCACATGCAGAAAGGTGAGAAATCAAGAAGGAACTTCCGGTATCCAAAATACCAGTGTGGTTGAAGCCAAAGAAGTGTAAACTGCCAACAGGGAGTGGCCACTGTCACCACTGCCTCTTAGAGATACTGAAGAACTATTACAGAAGATGCCATCTCTTTTAGCATCTCATGTATCTATAGAAACAACCCAAGGGATGCAGGAGAGTGGCCTAATGTTTCCACACATGCATGAATTTATTTGGTGGAAACATTAATTTTGAAGAAGAATATTGGTCAGAAAGGAGTCTGGTAAATGTAGCTTTAGAAGTCCAGACTTTGTATTACAGGAAGTCCTACTAAGAGGATGTAGGAATGAATGCCATGTGAGATTCAACCATATCCAACACAGCACACCTGAGGAGAATCACAATTGGCATCCTTAACTTTTTTTCAACCAGATCAATTGCTGATTTTTTCTATGGTTTTCCACATTTATGAGCTCATATAGGTTCTTCTGTAAAATGGATTAAAATTGAATTAAATTTTCCTTACCCTTAACTATTTCATAGACAACTTCCAAAAAAATTTTGATATTTTTAATGGCAAAATAATATCTATCATCTAGACATCAATGCTATATATTGATATCCAAGTGACTACTTCAGGTAAATGTTTTCTTTATTAACTAATCCAATTTCTGTGATCTTGTTCGTTGGATGCCAATTTAATAAAAAGAAATAGAACATTAACCAAATATTGTAAACTAAAAAGCCCTTGAAATATAAAACAGATATAGGATGCTTTTATTTCTGTTTTAATATAAATAATAATTTTAAAATAAAAATATTTCAAAAATTACTTTAATATAAATAAAAATACCTCTTTTCCAATTTTACGTAACAGTCTGTCACCCAATTTAGAATAGTTTTTTAATAAATGTATAGATTTAGTCAACCTTAATTAATAGATACATGTAAACTGTTTTTGGAATACAAATTTAAATAAAACATTTGAAAATTAACACACGTTAATGATATTAAAATTAAACATTGGATCTTAAAGAGATCAGAGGCAAACGAGAGAGACTCTTAAAAAGCATAAGCATCCTTTATATCCTATTCCAGATAGTTTGTTCCTTTATATCCTATTTCAGTAAGGTAGTTACAAAAATCAATGGCTTCTTTATGGTCATATACATAAATGACCTCTGAAATATGTCTATATTTGCTTTGCCTATTACACATAGGGGCACAAGGCTCTGATTAGGAGATCAGACGTAGGACAGGGAAAAGATTAGATGGAATAGATTATGAAATGTGTTTGAGCATATGGAATTTATGATACAATCTAAAAGTTTACATGAACCTAATATTAGCTCCAGTAACAAGAAGACTAATATTTTCAGTTACCAGGGGTTTGTTATTTAAGTGGAGACCCATAGCATTAGTCAACAATTCACCATCAATTCCCTTCCGTTTTCTGCTGGTACTTCTTGTTCATGATAACATGAAACAATTCTGATAAGGAAACATTTAACTACAGGTTACCAAGTCCCACATAAAAAAGCAAAATGTTTCCGTTCCATTTATATATCATTGCAGGTAAATATAACCTGAATCTATTTATTGATAGGCTAAACTTTCAAAGGAAGCTAATAGCCAGTGCAAATTATCCTCATGCACCATAGGTAGGAAATATCAGTGTTAAGCAAGATAAGAGAGAAAACCTCTGAGAGAAAAATATATTCTAGCAACAGTATTGTACTAGTCTGCTTTGCCATGCCAATAACAGCCTGTAGGCATTCCATTTCCTCACTAAATTACTAAGGTTTTGTTTAACTGTTCCCTCCTTCAGGGCATTTAACTATACCTGCTGCCCTTCCCAGACTTCACCCTGGGACAGATAAGAACTTATCAACGGCCATCTAAACTGACTATAAGTCACTTTTGTTATTATTGTTCAAGAGGATCAATTCAGCAATAATAAAAATGCTTTAGGCTGAAGAGGTTTTTTTTTAAAGTTTTTGTTCAAAATAAAAATAGCTTATTAGATTAAAAACAAGCAAAACCAAGCTATTAAGTTAGAAGTCAAGATAAGCGTTACCCTTGGGAAGGGATGTAAGGACTGGAAGAGAGCACTCAGGAATTCTGGGGCAAGTGATGCTGTTTCTTGATCTGGTGGTGATGACATGGGAGCGTTCACTTTGTGAAAACAGATCCAGCTGGACAGAGGATTTGTGTTTTGCTGTACGCATGTTAAGTTTCAAGTAGCTTTATTGATTTGCTTGGAAAAAAGTTATATTCTTACACTTAGATTACAGTTATTATTGACTGACAGTGAGAAATTCAAAAAGCTCTTTGGACAAGAAAAATGGACATAACTGGGCATATTTAAGTGGGTCTTTAGAGGGCACCTGCTAGTTTAGCCTTCTAGTCTGAAATCCACCTTGTACTTTGTAGTTGCTCTATCGACATCTGCCAGCTACCAACTCAGAGAAGTTTCTTCTCTGTTTCCCATAACCTTTCCAAAGTGAATGCTACTAAATTCGCACCTCAAAAACCATTTTCCCCTCTGCTCCCTCATTAATCTTGTGTCATCTTGTCATCATTTTCTTGTCATCATTTTTGAAACTGGAACAGCAGATTCCACATAATGCAAAAGTTCTAGGCTTTTGTGTAGGATGCTGGGAAATGTGCAATATACTAGTATTTATTAAATTACCTGTTTTACCTGTGGGGGTTGGACGTGTGGTAAAGGAGGGAGTTACCTGATTGAAATCTAGAGGGCATTAATGCAAATACAAATCTCTCAGTTTCCTCAGACTTCTCAAACAACTTAGTCTAGCAATTACTTTTCTATGTTAGAATATGCTTGTAAGACAGAATGAACAACGTGAAATTATATACTCATATATACATAAATATATGTGGAATTTAAGTAAACATAAACTTTTGGATTATTTGTAAACTGACTTGCTTTAGAGAATAAGTCCTGCTCTAAATTACGTAGACTTATTTTTCTGTGAAACACCTGGATTTTTAAAAGGAGGTAAGAAACCTGATTTTTCTCCAAATTATAAAATATCAAACCAAGTACACATTAAAGGGAATGGAAGTAAGGTCTGAATTTTCCCACTAGTTGAATAAAAGAGTCATATAACACCTGCTAACCACCTTGATAACATTCATGTCCTTCTTACTTTTGAGGGACAATAACTTTTAAAAATATGTTTTATTGAAGGTTTCTTGTATGTCAAGCTCTATACCAAGCAATGCATATTCATTCATTCATTTAACCTCAACAGCTGTTCTCTGAGTCAGGAAATAATACAATTTGCATGTTACAGTTGAGGAAACTGAAATTGGGATGCATTAAGTAACCTGCTCACAGGAAGATCTGAATTTGGAAGGTGAGAATGAAGAAAAAGAAAGAACAAACAAATGACAACCCTTCCATCCCTCAGAGGTTGTGTGACAGTGAGACAGAGCGCTTAGGCATGGAAAACAGGGCCAAATCAGTGACTGGGGGGTGAATGGGGGCCCTATTGTACAGTTTATGTTCCTTCCTCTTCCTCTCCATGTCCCATCTAACATAGACGGAGGCCAAGGTCCAGAAGAGAGAGCAGCTTTTCTCACAATTTCCCAAGGTCCCTAGCTTAGATCAAGAAAGTAACTTTCTACTGTCTACCTCTCCTTCTATTGTCTACCTCACGAGAATTCTCCCATAATACTCATAGTCCTTTACACCCACCTCCTACCACCAGAGCCTGCTAATAGACAAATGCAAAACAAAAGCAAAGATAGGAAGTTGAATTTTTTAAATATCATTTGGTCAGTCCTTTAACTCCATGCCAAGTTCAGGAGGGCAGGTATAGCCTTGATGTTCAGACCATATATACCATGAGTTTTAAAACACTGAAATAGTCAAAAAAAAAAACCCACCTACCTACCCACCCATCCACAGACCCTGGGGATTCTCAGACCTCCCCATGATCAAGCAGCTAAAGCATTAATGCCTGGCTCTGGTACAACAGGGTTATCTCCAGAATCTATTACTCATTTGCTGTTGTTGTGGTTAGTTGGTGCCTATGTTAAAGATTTGACTACCACTGTTAGAGCATCCACAGCCTCACCGTGACTTGGTAGGTGGCCAACAAATTATGCATGGTACTGCACCCTCTGGATGACATCTTCCATTTCATATGGTGGTCAGGACAACAGGAACAGT
The DNA here is from genome assembly GCA_963573385.1 of Cacajao melanocephalus. Classification (NCBI taxonomy): domain Eukaryota; kingdom Metazoa; phylum Chordata; class Mammalia; order Primates; family Pitheciidae; genus Cacajao; species Cacajao melanocephalus. The sequence goes on from CAUYLG010034212.1 coordinate 75,217, forward strand.
GATTATACTGCTTTAGTCACTTCAGGAACAAGAGATAATTTCTTCACATCCTAAACAGCTCCAAATTCATCATTTTTGAATGCCCTATAACAGTACCGCACTTTTACACAAGAAGCACCAAAAATTAAGAGAGGCTAAGTGATTTGCCTAAAATCAGGCAGCTTACTGGTAAAAGACTAGGAGGTAAACTCAGGCCTTTAATTCAAGATCTAGTTCTTTTTTTCTTCAACACACTGTCTAACTAAGTTACAACATAAATACTCAGATAACTTGAACTGGTTTGATTCTGGAAGGGCAAATATGAGCTGGGAAGAGTAGAAGAGGGATGCTTGGGAGGAAAAAGGCAACCCTAAGAAAGGCTGGGTCCCTTGTATCCACTGATCAGTTGGAGACCCAGAGAACCAAAGAGCCTGCAGGATAGTTCATTATATTCCAGATAACTTAATGCCTGAGTGCAGTCTAGGTTTTCTTTTTTAAAAGACCTGAGATTCTACTGGCCTTCTCCTTAGTGCCTACATCCTTCCTTCCAGGAGGGCTTCTTTGGAAACTCACTGCTGCAATGCTCAGAGGGAGCTCTTTTCAACTTATTTGGGTGGTATTTCACTAATGGCCTCTCTATTACCCTCAGTACACATCACTCAGTCTTTCCCTCATTGGTGTTTTTGATGATTTTCGTCTCCTCTACCTAGCATGTTAAGGTCCGTAACAGCAGGGATTTTGTCTACTTTCTTCACCACTCCAGGATCCAGTCCAGGATTGGCAGTAATAGGAGAGTAAGAAATATATGTTACAGAAATGCACATAATAAAAGTCATCTACCTGGATATATCAAAATGTGTTTTCATAGAATACTTTCAGTCTTAGTGTGATGTTGGCTATTTTCTCTCAAACAAGAAATTACAGAGAATTATTTAAAATACAGTTTAGAATCATCACTGTATACAAATCCAAAGGTTATACTGAAACTTCCTTTTTTTAATTCTACAAAGGCTCTTTCTCTTCCCTCTCCCCATCTCTCCCTCGGTAAATCCATCATCACATCACCTCTCTATTCAAGGATCTCAAAACGGGCAAGACTTATTTGTTGCTGAACTGCATTTTCTTCGTCTTTTTTTCCCTGGCACAAAGCATTTAATCTGCATCTGAATTTATTGTTTAGGTTTTATTTCATTTACAAAAACATTCAGTCCAATTAGACTGGAAAAGAAAGAAGAAAAGTGTGAAGTCCATGGTAAAAAAAAAAAAAAATGTATGTTTACATCCTTGCCTACAGCATTTAATAATTGGCATGAGCTTTCAAGGAAGCTGTGGCTCATACTCCAAGTTCCGTTTGCGCTTCCAGCTGGACAAAATATAGACACAGACGCACTCAGCTAAGTAATTGGATTCACTACCTGGAATATTTAAATTGTTTTCAGACACTGGAAAATGGCTTAAGAAGATTAAAGAAAAATACCCTAGAGGATAACAGGCTATAATTTACTAGGTGGAAAATCTTTTCTGTAAGAACACCTCATTCTCCTATAATTCCTCCTGATGAAGAGATGTATTAGTCATTTGGACTTAAATTTCCTTAGAGCCTGGCAACTCGGGTTTATTTCAGTGGATTTTTCTTATAGAACCTTTTAAACGACACCCAGGACATAAAATTGATACCATAATGTTCTCCATCCGAAGGTTTGCATGTTTTCAGCTGGATGACTAATTTAAGTGTTTTGAAGACAATTGGGGTAGAGGGGAAGAAGTCATTTGAAGTCCCTGGGTCCAGGCTGCACTTAAAGCATTAGAGACCCCCGCACTGGGCTAGGCTCTGCCCTACCTGGCAAATGGTGCAGGTAAATCGTAGGGCAACCTCTCAACGTGTCTATTTCCAGCAGAACACTCCAACCAGCTCAGTTCTCCAAAGTCAGCCCTACCCACTTGCCTGCAGGCCCAAGAGCCCTCCAGGACCCCTCAAGGGCCCCCATTTTGTTCACGTCCTCCCCAGACGTGTCCCCGCAACCCTTTTCAGGGACCCTCACTCAGGAGCCAGGTGCTGAAGTTTGGCATCAACGACCACCTGTTGGCTGGACCGTTGTGTCCTCCGCAGCGTGGACTCCCACAAAAGCGCTAAGAGGGTTCGCAATCACTAAACTGTTTTGAACTTCAGGCCCTTCCTTGTTGAAATCGGGCAGAAGAGGTAACAGAAGGCGCGTCCGCAGGAGGAGAGGGGCGCGTTCTGTTCACACCAGGCGCTTTCCAGTTGGTCCTAACTTCACACTCCCCACTTTCCGAACTCTCAGGACCTGTCACCAGGCAAAGCTTGTCCCTCCTTCTCCACTGGCCCAAAAGATTTAAGACCCTCAGGGGGCGCTTGCCAGACCCAGAAAGGATGGCAACTATTAAACCCCGATGAAACAGGAGCGCGCGCAAAGCTCCTGCCCTTGGCCATCCGCCTTAGCAGATGCCAACCTGTGCGCCCGAGGCGGCCCTTGCCCGCTCCCAGTGCGCCCATTGCATAACTCGCCCCTTGCCCCACCCCCACGACACCCGCCCTGCCCGGTGCCCGATCCAGCGCCCCAACTTGGGCCGCCCCAATACTTACATCATCCCACTTGACGAATTTGGTGCCCTTCTTGAGGCTGTCGGACACGCACACGGGCTTGAGTTGCAAGGCGTGCACTCCGGGTTGAGCCCCGGCCATCTGGGTTCATTTGGGCTCCGGGCGGCCCGGGCGAGCGCGTCAGGGACTGGGGACCGCGCGCGGGGCGCGGGGCGCGGGCCGGGGGCTCCTTTCTTTTCTCCGGAGGCGCTCGACTCTGCTCCCTCGCCGGCCTCTCCGGCCTCCCGGCCTCCGCACCTCCCTCAGGCGCCGCTCAGCAGTCAGGGCGCGCGGGGGCGCAGCGCCGGGCCATGCCCCAGGCGGGACGCGAGGTCGGCAGCCCGCGGTGGATGAGGAGCCGCGGAAGGCGAAGAGAAGCCGAGCCAGGCAGCCGAGGCTGTTCCTCCGCCGCCGCCGCCTCAAAGCGCACCATTCAGCACATCCTCTACACACGGAGGGAGAGAGCGAGTGACACACGCCCGTCGCCCCCCCTCCCCGCTCTTTTCCCTCCTCCCTCCTCCCTCCTCCCCCCCACCTCCCCGCCACCCTCGCTCGCTGGGTCCTTCCTTCCCCCCGCGGCTCCCAGCCCAACTTTGCACGCTGGGTCAGGCGCCAGGAAGTGGGGATGCAGCGGCACCTTGTGGCTCCTGAGCTCCATTGCAGCCAACGCCTGCCTCCCGCACTCCCTCTGAGCATGCCCCGTGCCCTGGTTGCAGGAGGAATAGGGGTGCCCAGGAGCCTTACGCTCTTTGGGGTTTTCTTGGGAACCTGGGCTAGAGCTCCGGAGCGTCTTTGGATCCCAACCTGGTGGGAAAAGGGGCCCATAGGGAGGAACCAGAGAGGCAACCCGCAGCTTTCGGCTCTAGCTGGAGCTCTCCAGCGCGGGCCACAAAACAGCTTTTTGAAAAGAGAATTATCATTTGTACGCAGAGAAGAGCGCAGTTGAGAGGCTCTTTGGAGAAACCTCGCTGCGCCTGAGAGTTTGCAGCGCGCTGATCTTCAAGCCTGGGCAAATGGTTTCGTTGTGCTTTTGAGAAAGAAAGCCCACCCTGAAGAAAGCAAAGGTTTTATTTTCCAAGGAAGAAAAAGGGTCCCCTCTCCAGCTCCTCTCCTTGAGTATGTTAGGTTATGGGAGAGTCTTATTAATAGAAGCTTGCTCATTTAGGAACATAGGTTCAGAAATGTTTGTCTTCACTCCTTCAGCAAACATTTCTCAATTCAAGGAAGGAAGGGAGGGAGGAAGGGAAAGAGAGAGACCAGAATGGATAACACTTTAAACAAACGCTTGAAAGGCTGTGGAGCAACTGGAACTCTCGTTCATTGCTGAAAGGGATATAAAATAGTAAAGCCACTTTGGAGAATAGCTTCTTACAAAATAAGACATGTACTTATCATACAACCTAGAAATTCCACTCCTAGGTATTTGTTCAAGAGAAATGAAAGCGTAAGTCCATAGAGACTTACAAAGTGATGTGAATAACTTTCTTATTAATAGCCCGCAAATGTCAATCAACAGGTGAATAGATACACAAACTGTGGTATGCCCAAACATTGGAAAACTATTCCACAATAAAAATGAGTGGGCATGGAAGGGCAGGGATGAATTGCGACTTTAAGCTTAGTGAAAGAAGCTGGACACGATAGACTGCAGGCTGCATGATTCCATGTGTAGGAATTGCAGAACAGCAAGCTAGTCTGTGTTGACAGAAAGCCTGCCTGTGGCCAGGGATAGGTAGAGATGGATAGGGAAGGGCTACCAGCACCTGTTGTGCAGGTTGAAAATGTTCTATTCAGGTGTGTATATTTCTCAAAACTTGTAAGTTCCATAAGTACATCTAAATTGAGTGCAGTTTGCTTTAAGTAAATTATATCTCAAAAAGGTTGATTTTGAAAAAGAAGAAACAATATGAAGAGAGAAAAATGGAGAGAAACCCTACTGTCTCTAAAGTCTTCATTCTCCCTGTTCTCTGCCTTCAGGATTCCAACGCCTGATGTTTACAGACTCAGTCAAAAGGTTACCAAAATCCAACGCAGAAATTTGCTATTAAATATTTCAATGCATTTTAAAAATACTTACTGGTAGCCAGCCGTATACTAGTCACTGTTGTAGTCACCATAGATACCCTGGTGAACAAGACCCATGACTCCCGCTGACATTTGGAGGTCTTGCCTTGTGCTTGGAAGCCACTTGCCACAAAGAATTTCATGAAAAACTGACTGGTTTCTTTTTTATCACATGTCCCTAAACTAAAACCTGAATGGTCCACAGGCCCTCTAGCCAGCAGCCTTGGCTTGCTAATTGCCTCACAGAAGGCACCAGTCACCTTCTCATGTTCATTTTCTCTACTCCAGAGTACTGCAGTGAAACTCTGCCTCCAGGGCTCCAGGACTTCTCAATTGTTCTTACCACTGATGCTACTGAATTGTTTCCCTCCTCTCTCCTCCCCTCCCCTCCCCTCCCCTCCCCCTTCCCCTTCCCCTTCCCCTTCCCCTTCCCCTTTCTTTCCTTTTCTTTCCTTTCTTTTTTTTTCCCTTCTCTTTGTTATTTACTGGAAAGATTATTGGACAAATAGTTTTTACTTATCACAGTGGCTTAGGAAGGCAAGACAAAACTGTGCTCACTGGAAGAGGAGATTGGAGAGTTAAAATTAGCTCTAAGCAAAATAAGAAAATAGATTGAGCTTCCTATGGTAGCTTATTGCATCATAGTTCTCTGCTCCTTGCACCTTCCTGTGTCCACACATTTCCCTTTGTGACCTTACAGTTTTTACTAGACACGCTGTTTATTTATCCACCCCACTGACGTTGGGCAATGTGACTTGCTTTAGCCAATGGGGTGTTTGAAGATGTGATATGAGCAAAGGCTCCAAATATGCTTTGAGGTTGGGCTTTCCCTCTTGGGTTTCTTATCATTTCCATGAGATAAACATGACTCAGGGAGCCTCTGATCCAAGGAGATGATCAGGGCAGACCTAAGCCCCATTTACAACTTGGAAGCAAGCCCAGTAGAAACCATCCTAGATCTGCCAGACTCTGCCAACCTGCAGACTCATGAACGTGACAATAAATCTTCATTGTTGAATGGCACTGAGTTGGGGGACATTGGGTAAGCACAATTATTGGCAATGGATAGTTGAGTATTTCATCTAGCCCTGATTCCTCCCAGCTGTTGCTGTGAATATGGACGCACAGGAGAGAACGCTGTGGAAATCTGAACAGGATCTGTCTTCAAGACAAACATGGGCTGCAAGAGTTTCCTCAGCCAGCAAAACGACACAACTTGATACAGGAGGACTACAGGATAAATCTCTTCAACACATAGCATGAGGCTTGAAGTGGCATAGTTTAACTCCCTCATTTTCCACACCTTTTGCTCAGTATACAAAATAGAAATGTTTTTGAACTGTGGAGATTTTTGCTATGCAAAGGGATCTGTAAGAAATCCAAAATTGTGTGAACCAGGCCTGTGATCCATCAAGTTTGGTGCTGTGTACTGTTTTTTGAAACAATAGGAAGGTCTGTTTTTTGTGAGAGCACAGAATTGCCCTCGGGGAATGTCAGCCTCCGGGAGTTGGCAAAGCTAACCTTTATTGAGCACTCATTGTGGATCAGAGCACTAAGCTAAGTACATCCCAGAACTCAAAAACATAACCCTTCCAATTCAACACCACTCTCCACCTTCTTTTTCTTGTAAGCAAATCCTGACTAAATTTTGGTGGCAATCATGCCTAGGAATGATGGCCCCTCTCTCTTTCCAGGGAAAGAACTATGATTGGCCTAAACTAATGACAATAATTCCATTCTCCTTTGTCTGTGACTGGTTTAGGAGCTACAGGAGGACTCAATTCTGACTAATGTCTTCAGGGAAATCTCTCTCTCTCTCTCTCTCTCTCTCTCTCTCTCTCTCTGTCTTTCTCTCTCTCTCTCTGTCTCATATTGTTAGGTAAAGGGGACACTGACAAGAAAGATGCAAAGAAACCTGGTCCTTCATGAGCTTTTTAAACCCTTTAAATTTTCTCTAGACTTTTTAATAAGTGAGATAATAAATCTTTTTATTATTTAAGCTTTATTGTTACTAGATATTATTATTGTCTTTTATTTTACTGATTTATATACTAAGTCTTGGAGGATGAATTAACCTCCTCCAGTTACAAAATTCAGAATTGAGATTGAGACTTAGAAAGTCTGACTTTAGAATCTTGACTCTTAAATATCATGGTAGATACTTCTAGAACTTTCAAGGCAGGTATAAGTAATTTCTCTCTCCTTTTTGCCACCATGTAATATAAATAGTCCTAATTCCCCCAGAAACTAGATTGTGGTATGTACTCCAGTCTCTTGTCAGCTCATAACTCACTTGAGGCCTGAATGGAAAGAACACTCTTTTGGTTTTAATAGACATACATTTTAACAGCAAGTTCTACCAATGACTAGGTATGTGACCCTGGGACAGTCTCTTATCTCTTCTACAATATCCTAATATGTAAATGGAGAAATAATAATAATGTCAAAGCTTCTTATGTCAATACTGTTCTAAGGGTTTTACATTTTTAATGCATGTCATCCTCATTTTAACCCCTATTAACTGGGTTACTATTATCTCCATTTTATAGTTGGGTAATCTGAGTCAGAGAAGGGTTAAGTAGTTGTCCAACATTTTCCAGTTAGTAAGTGAATGAACCAGAATTTAAACCAGGCAGTTTTACCCCAGAGCCTGCATATTTAACCACTATCTTAAACACTAAGCTATCTTAAAGAGGTATTGCAAAGATGAAATGAAATCATATATCTAAGTCCCTGTCACAGTGTTAATCAATAGTTTAACACACTTACAGTTATTCTAAAATTCTACTATATTCCCTTTATATGTCTTAGAATACCTCTTTTAGTCTTCAGAGATAGCACCCTAATTCTGTGGTCTGTGATTTAGTAAACTTCTTTTAGGCTGCATTGATTCTATAAATTTTAATTATATTCATTTTTATCTCTAAGCTTCTAGAATTGAGAAGCTCTTTTCCATCATGAATAAATTAGTTCTAATTGCATCTAAGCATCAGGGCTCCTTTAACTCACCTTTTTTGAAATAAGAGAGATACAGAGAAAAACTACCCAGAACCAGCTTTTATAATAACCACATCTGGGCTACAGTCAATAGCCTTTGCATGTCAAACCCTCCCATGTGTGCTGATCCATGCACTTTCCCTGCCTGGCTGTCCAGAGTGAAGATGATCCCCATGGTGACCTTGGAAGGCACGCATTGAAGAAGGCAGAGCTTCTGTTCATTTGAGTCCCTGATTAACTCATGGGAAAAGGTCACCCTGATGACTTGCTCACGTGCCCAGTACAATTATGCAAACAAGAAGCACACTTATAAAGTATTAGAGCCAAGAACTAAATGCCATTGGCATCATTATTCTCATCACATTTCACGTTATTACAAAAGATAAGGTTTACACATCTTGAATGGTAAATAAGAAAATGCATCATGATGAAATTGCCAGCTTCTGATTCAGTGAGTTCTGTTATCAAGTAAAACACTGACATAGGCAGAGACTCAAAGGAAGACAACTTAAAATTATCACCCACACATGGAGAAGAATGTCTTCCTTAGAAGCTCCTATCTGAACCTCTTCTTGATAGCACGATACATTTCTCTAAATTCTATCACACAAAAGAAAAAGCCTTCAGATTGCTTTAGCTATGTTACAAAAATGGTGAGGCTTTATTTTTTTTCTTCTTGAAAAACAAGAAAAATGACCCTATGTTCATTTAAGCTCTACTTTACCCTTCATGTAAAGTAAAGGCTTTCTTTGAAATCTGGCTGATCACCTTAAACACAATTTCAAAAAAAGAATTTGGACGCTCAGATCCAAAAATGTTTAAGGGGAGACACTCAGCACAATCCGGATTTCATGGAAAATGCAGGTGTTTGGGGAGAATACGGAAGAAACTGTGTCTCAGGATGGTAAGAAGCACACACCTCACCCTGTTTCCTTCCCTGGCATCTCTGGGTCCTCAGACACAGGGACTAGACGCGCCAGTGTAAATATATAATCCTCATGAGTCAGTTTATCTTCCAGATATGTATCTTCCCTGTTCTATAAAAATAAACATCAGCATACCCACAATTCTCTCTCACTTCAGATAAAACCACTGAGCTTTAGGTCTAACAATATATATGGTTGTAAGCAACAGAATCTAAAGGAAATTTCGTTTTATTTTCACTTAGGGACACTGAACAAATTTGCATTTTTAAAGCATCTTTTTGCCTTTTAATTGGTTTGGGGTAATAATCCTCTTCCAAATTTGGTGAAGTTAAATTCTAAACTTCGGTGTCTCACTTTGTATACAAAGACTCCAACCACCGTTACTGATACAGTGACAGCTATGAAAGACGAATAATCATCTTTTCACGTTTTTCTAGAAATTTTAACAATGACATGATGTTGCTTCATCGGGACTTCTCTGTCTGGTATTTCCTCATTTCACTATAGTTACACCACCTTAGGAAACTAAAAGCAAACTCTTTGACTTTTTTATTGGTTATAACTATTCCTATTCTTTAAAGCACACAAAGGAGGGAGAAAAGTCACTTTTCAAACAGGCTTTGTTAGAGATTTCTATTTGCCATCCAATATCTATTTTCCTAGTGTCCATTAGCAGCAGGACTCTCAATTTAATTTGAAGTCACAGTGTGTTTTGTTCACCTTCCCCCTTCTTCCTTCCTGTGGCCTGGAATGACCACTCCAGGGCTGAAGCTCCAGCCAGGAGGCGACCTTGAGCATGCAAACCAGGAGCTAGACTAGTAGAGAAGAAAGAAATCCTTGGATCTCCCAACCATCACACCATCCTAGATCATCTAGATTTTAAATGACATTTAAAAAAAGTTTCCATCTTGTTTAAACCCCTATAATTTGGTGGTTTTCATCCTATGCAGTCACAACCAACTCTCAATGATATAACAGCAAATACTGAACACTGGCAGCTTCTAGTGCTGTTGCTTTGCTCCACACCAGTTCTCCAATTGCTTTTCTAAGCTCTGTGCCCGCAGGTTGGGAAACATGTCTTTTTTTTTTTTCTTTCATGTGTTTCGCTAAGTTTCTGTTCCTGAATAAATTGCTGGTTCTCATTCATTTCACCAAAATTTAAAATAATTTTGCCCTGTCTGGCCTCCCCAGGATCAGTAGAGAAACACTGGTTTTTATGGAGACTAATTGTACTCAAAGTATTTGCAAAGGTAGGTAACAAAGGAACTTGCATGGTGATGCATTTTATTAAAAATTAGTCCCAATGCTATTGTAGCAGCTACATAATTAAAGTAGATGTCACTATGAATGTCAATCTATGGTGATTTACAGATACTCTATTATGAAATTCAGCTTTTTCTCACTTGAATACCCATCTTTTATGTTATGTTGATATTATAATATGCTAGGGAATTGATGAACAAGGCTTTGGACAATTTCATTCTTCATTTAACTAAATAGCATGACTTAAAAGAAATTTATTCCACGTTCTCTCAGACTGTGAAAACTGAAATAAATAAATAATCCCACATTACTGTTGACCTAGTTTTGTAATGCCAAACTGAATCATACAGATGAGGAATAATGTTGAGCTGGGATTTTATTTGCATTCACAAAAAAAAGAGGTTCTAGGTTAGCAGTTTAAGACACTAAAGTTTTGAATTTACTGAATTGAATTCAAATTGTACCTATGTAAGTTGAGTAAATCCAGATAACTTTTAAATGTATATACATTTCCCCTATTTTACATATATGTATATATAAAATGTCCATTGGTACCTATTAACTATCAAATGCACATATGTGTACATGTATAAAGAGCAGGAAAGACCAGCTAAGCCAAGCCACAGATGGCAGTGGTTAGGTTAAAAATAGGGAAAAGAAAAATAACTTGGAAAATGATTAAATTAAAATTGTAGTAAAAAATTCAAATAAGATGAAGATGCATAAAACACCTCCTTTTTTATGACTATAGACAAAAATAATTGAAAACACTTAAAAAGGAAATAGTTCCCTTTTTTGCAGTGGTAAAAAAAATAAATAAGTTGTGAATAAAGACAATGAAGAGAACCTCCCACTTCCCTAACAGATTCTATCCTGTGATTTGAGCTATATTGCCACTGCATCTTCCAAACAATGAGACAAAGTAAGATTTGTAGTCATCCTACAGTCTATTCTAATCCTACCAAGTGGAGGTTATAAAGCTATCTCCTGTTACCTTTTCAAATTAAGGTATTAGAATATAAGCTTTAATTGTATGGCAGAATGGACAAACATTTTTGGCAAAAGTCATAGCGGAAATATTTTAGGCTTTGCGGGCCTGATCTCCATCAATACTACCCAGCTCTCCCAGCCCCACCACTGTAGTCCAAAACCAGCCATACACAATGTGTAAACGAAAGGGTGTGTCTGTGTTCCAATAAAATTTTGTTTACAAAAACAGGTAGCAGGCTGGATTTGGCCCATAGGCTATAGTTTGCCAACCTTATAGGAAGAAGTAATTTCAAGATTTCTTGAAACTTTCACAGTCTACTCTCAAATAATTGAGCATTTACTGCTTTATAAATGTGTCATTTCTTTATTTCTCTGTGGTATATAATATGTAGCTTTAGTTAATTCCACTATTATACTATAAACAAGTAAATCCATATACTGCAGTAGATCTGAAGCAGGATAAGTTTTATATATGAAGATGGGAAACGGACTAAACTAGGTAAAGATGAGTGAATATAAGATTTTGGCCCATAACCACCATGTGCAACAAAAATAGCCTGGCAACAGAAAATTCACACACGCACCCTCTGTCTCTAAGGAAATCATCTTGAAAAATACATGTTTTTCATAAAATAATATGTGGGGCATCTAATTTATAACAATGAAAATTAATCTCTGAAAATATTTGAGAAATTCAGTTAATAGCACTTCTCATTAGCATTATTTGTATAAATAAAATGTAAAACTGCACCAAGCATATATAGATAATAGCCTAGCTCTCGTTAAATATAGCTAAGACCTGTTCTCTAGGATTTCCCTATACATTTCCAAGGTTATTATAGTTACCCAAAATAGGCTGAGTTCCTACTACGTTCCTGCTACGTTCCTACTATTATAGTTACCCAAAATATGCTGAGCTTCTTTCTATGTGATAGAAAATCTAATGAAATCTATTATTAGATTTCTGCCTTCTGTGCCAACATAAGAAATTTGGCAATGTAGTAAATGAGCAGCTTATGGTATCATTTACTGCCTGGCTACTCAATGTGTGGTCCATAGGCCAGCAGCATCAACATTGCTTGGAGCTTCTTAGAGATACAGAATCTTGGAATCCACTCCAAGCCTACTGTATCAGAGGGTACCTTTTAGCCAGAGGCCCAGGAGATTGCGTGCACATTGGAGTTACGAAGCACCTGTGGGATCTATTAGTGCCAAAGTCAGGTAAGTGATTCTCTAGTGTCCTGGAATCCTGGTTCCAACTTCCTTGGAAACTAATTTCTTATCAAAGAATATCTTGGCATTGCAGAAAATTTGACTATTTTGTTATCCGTAAAATAACCACAGTGCCTTCTAGGCATGTATCTTAAGCCTCATTTCCCAAGATGTTCATGCTTTACAGAATAGTTGAGGCCAACTCTGTTTAATGGAGTAACATGCTGAGCTTTGATGGACTATTGAAGTCAGGCAAAAAAAAGTCTACGTTGACACCACGTTGCATGGAAAACATACCAGTCACTTAATTATTCATGTTAGAATCTCGTTTTATGCGCTGTGGTGGAAATTAAGATTGAACCACATGAGAAAACTAACACACTGCTTAATTTCTATACTCAGAGAGTTAATTTATCTGAATGCCTTCTCTCTCTTTTTTTATGCCTGAATGTTGAGAGAATTGATTTTTGGCCTCATAGTACAATGATCAGTGGTACTTAGAAAAAAGGGCACTGCGGGATTGTAAACTGATAATAGTTGATATTTGAATTTTAAACATGAGATTATTTACATAATTATTTGTCTCCTTTGTACATATTTAATTTTTTATTCTTCATTTAGTTGAAGACTTTTATATATTTTAATGAAAGCAATTATTACTTTTGTCTATTTTTAGAAGCATCCGTATTTATGTATTTAGTAATAAATATATCCTACATTTTCACTGTTTTTTATTCCAGGGGGAGGAGGCAGAGAATAATGTTGGTCACTGCTTTCTTGCTGCCAAGACTTAGCTGTAAAGTTGTTTAACAGGTTTGGGTTCTCAAGAATGTACAATAAAATCTACAGATAAAGGTTAGAGAAGCGCCGCAGCGCTGACAGAACGAAATATGTTTTACATCTAGAAAATAGTTGCTTTGTATGATGATGATGTAAATATGTGTGCAAACACGTGTGTGTGTGTGTGTGTGTGTGTGTTTATATGTCAATGTGTTCATGTTTAAAAATGCCAACAAACTGTTTATTTGGAAAAATATTTGCCTTTAGTTTCCAAAACACCAAACCAATAAGAGTAATGTCATAGATGCATTGTTTTCAACATTTAGGCTTTATTTCCATCAAATTATACCAACAACATTTAAAAATCAAATAAATCTACAAAGATACTTATAAATAGAAGCAGCTTTTTGTCCAACCTGTACAAAACTTCCCTCTCTTCAAATGTAAATACTTTTAATTATTCTAGTGATTATTTGGCATTTAGCCACATATTTTATATTGCTGCTTAGTGATTCGCTCTGTTCACTGTCTGTCGCCTTCTCAGTGTAGAAGATAAGAATTTCTTTTTTCACAATCCCCTCCCTCTTTCTTCTGCCCTTATTGTACTACCATAAAGATGGATTTATCTTCATTTTAGTTAGCTCAATATTTCATGTTCACATTGTTAATATTAGATATGATATATAATTATAATACTATATATAGTTCCTTAGTATTATATAAGGGTATATATATTTACAGGTGAGTTTGAATTATGCACTTGCCATAATTCCTTTTCATTTCCTGTATATTTTGTTCTGAATGCTGTGTTTTATCACTTGATCAGCTCGTTTTGTCCTTACCACTAATTCGAGGCAGAGATAGCCTCCATTTTGAAAGCTCCTTGTGATATATGCAAACAGGTTGAATATTATCTCAATCCCTCTTTCTTGATGAGGTATTTTCTGGAGACTTCTTCTCTGCTCCAGTGTGGATTCTCTCTGTCCTCTGGGTCTCTGCACCACTGTCTTCTGGAGCTCCCCTTCATCATTAGGCTGAGAATTCCCTTCGCCTTGTGGCTCTGTTGGAAACTTCTAATTCTTGCTTTCATTTTTGTTCAACCCAACAATATTTCAAGGATTTTATCTTTATGTGGCTTTCTGAGAAGTGTGTAAGGGAAGTAAAATATTTAAAAGCTGACATTTACCAAAATGCCTTTATTCTGCCCTTCATGATGAATCGATACATTGGCCAAACAGAAACATTCTAGTTTACAAATCACATTCTCTCAAAATTTGGAAGATTTTCTTTCTCTCATTGTCTTTTAGCAGTATTACTTTTGAGAAATCTGATTGTCTTCCTTGATCCTCCATATGAAAACTTGCTTGGGTTTTGTGGGTTTTTTATCCCTGGAAATTTGTTGCCATTCCTCTTTTTCCACAGAGTTCTGGATTTATGTGAGTTTTGGACTGTGGTTTGGATTATTTTCATTTGCTATGCTAGACACTAATTGGGCCCTTTTAATTTAGAAATCATTACTTATAATTCTGGGAAATGTTCTAGAAATATTTCATTGATTACTTCCTCTCCTTCGTTTTCTTTCTGGAAGACTCATGTTTTGGATATCACACCTCCTAGTTTGATCCTCTAATTTTCTTATACATTCTCCTGTCTTCTATGTTTTATCTTTTTTTCTTTTATCTTTTTGCTCTACTTTCTATGGCATTTTCTAACTTTACCTTTCAACTCTTCTGCTTCAGGTTTCCTCTCTGCTATCGTGTTTTTAATTTTGCAGAGATGTTTTTGTTCTCTGAATTATCATTTTTATGGCATCCTAGTCTCATTGTGAGTTCTCTCCATTATGTTGATCTATTCTGTTTATTTTTAAAGTCTTCTAAAGGCTGGTCTTTGTCTCACCTGGTCTTGGCTCCACCTGGTTGTTTCCTCCTGCTTGCTTTGCCTCAGATTTTCATTGTGTCATCATGATGTCAAGTGTTAATTTAGACACTTCCCATAAATATCTGATTTTTTTTTTTTTGCTGCCAGTTTATTTTTTTAAAAGTGAAACAAGAAGAAAAATGCCAATTGAAAGCTTTAAGTACATAGACAGGAGTTACATGTGGCTCATACTGTAGGATAATCAGACTGGGCTTTTGGATAAGTAACTTCAATATCCATATTTTTAGTTTTTCTTCTCTTATTTTGGCCATACTCCCTAGCAAATATTCTTCCATGGATTAAGATACTGGTGTGTTTTAAAGTGTGACTTCTGGCTGTCATTATTTATAGAATTCTTACTATATGTTTGCTTTATGAATGTTACCTATTATTTACAACAGTCTTTTGAGATGAGCAACATTATTATCTCCGATTTAAAGATGAGAAAAATAAGCTTTTGAGAGGTAAATCCTTATCAACGTCATATAATTAGTAAGGTAGGAGCCAGGATTTAACCCCAAACTTCAGCTTTCTCCAATGTAAGATTTAAATATTATTATTATTTGAAAATGATATAAATATCCCACTTAAATAAATTCATGAATTCAGTGAACAAGAGGTTAAGATAGACAGTTACTAATATTGGGCAGATAAAAGCCAAAACAGAACTCTTAAATCCAAGGCTTGCATAAGATTTTAATCTCCACACAGAGCATGTAGATTGGCACAGACCTTTGAGCTCAAAAGCAATTCAGCAGGTGAACAGAAAGAAAATTTGAGGGAAACAGAATTTTAATTCAGACTTTGGAAAATGAACTGATAAAATAGCAGTAATTTCCTCATTTAACTCTTGCTACACATATAACACATACAATATTCTGATGTTATAAAGCATGACTAGAACTAGTAAAAACATTGCAAGTTGAAGCATAACACATAAGATTATTTTTCTCACTTCATGACTGGTTAGAAAATGTTCAATTCCTCTATATGCATGAGTGCTACATTTCATAACTTCAAATCTTATCTTGGGAGTGACCATGGCTGAGTTGCTGCCTTGGCTGTATTCTGAAATAACCTAAAAGAATCAGTGGGGTTATGGCTTTCTTAATTACGTAAATTTAAATTTTCTTCAGTGATTTAAGTGATTTCATTGTCATTATCCACTTTATTGTCCCCATAATATCCTTTAGTTCTATTTTCTCTATATGCAATTTATGCAAGCAAAAACTTTGTTATTAACGAGGCCAGGCAATGAAATATTATTGTAATTGATCTAAATTCCTCTTTAGAACTCCATGTTTAAATGAAGAAATGTCTACAGCTGCAGAAGCAAAGAATTATAAGTACTCCTCCCCCCACATTCTATTTTGGTGTTTAAAAATACAAATAAATTTGCTATACAACTACCCTTTGTATTAGGGGCCATTTTTCCAAATATGAGTAAGTAAGATAACTTTCCTTCCTTTAAAAATATAAGCAAGTGAGACAAAAATTGAAAATAACATAAATGTATTCTGTATATTAAATCCAATATGCAAAATAAATAGCAATTTAATTCTCCTGTGATAAGGACGGCTGAGGAGGGGAATCACACCACCAGTTATCACATCTGATTTGTTTGCTCAAGTAGCACAAATGGGATGTTTCAGATATTAGAAAATGTGTGTCAGCCAAACTTGTACATTCATAAAAATAGTTGGCATGTCTTATAGATCCCTCTAAGTACAAATCTGGCTTGCTCTACGTAGCCTGCCAGTTGTGGTGTCATGGTGCTGCAGCAATGTCCAAATTTCTGAAGCTTTCCAGATGTTTATAAGCCTTCAAGTTCTGCTTGTAAGGAAATTCAAGTAGAGTAGCACGGTAAACTGGATGCAAAAGTGGCCTTAATTCTTCTCCTCTCCCTGTATCTACACCTTTTGCAATGTAATTTTGCACCTATCACAGTCAAGTCTTTTTTGCCTACTTGTTTAATCTGGGCTGGTCTTGTAACTGGTTTGTTTAGAAGGATAGTGCCAAAGTGAAACAGGTCAATTCTGAGCCTAAGCCTCAACCATGCCCAGACACCACAGGACATGAGCCCTAGCGAGCCTGCTGGAGGGATGTGAGAAACCAATGGAGAAAAGCTTAGTCATTTCAGCTAAGCCCAATCGAGACCAGTTTAAGGCCAGTCCACTCCCAAACATGTGAGGGAGCCCAGCCAAGTCCAAGGAAGCTGCCTTTCCGCTGCACATCTGACGCAAATGTGTGAGCGTGTTCAGCCAATTTGAAAAGACCATTCCAGCTGACCCATGTACTCATTAGCAGTAATAAATGTCAGTTGTCTTAAACCACTTTGTTTTGGGGTGAATTATAACACAGTATTGTAATAGCAATAGATAAATGATATGTGTATGGATATCACTATTAAACCAAAATCTCACTAAACCTATAAAAGACTTTTTTGTTTTCAATTAGTTCTTTGGTGTTCTTTCTCTTTGCAAATCCAGAGTTTGCTTCTACTTTACCAAAGTTATTCAGATCATGACTTTCATATGTTGTTTTTTGAAATCCTGAAACCTTCCATTTTCATAGACTGGAATCCTGACTCTAATATTCGTCAAGGGTAACAAACACTATTTATGTAAAATGAAAATAAATTGATGTATCAAATGTTATGACTCATCACCTACAGTAACTACAGAAGCCGCTTTCATTTTTATGACTTGATTTTTTAAAAGTACTTACTCTATTCTTTCAGTTTCTGAGAAAATTCTTGAGCTAAATATACTCATCGTACCTATTTCTTACATAGGAAATCTAAATCTTAAAAGCAGCAAGTGGCTTTTCTATCTTCATGCAACTTTTCATTAAATAAAATACTTTTCCTTTTGTCTAGTTAAGACATACCTTATGAGTCCCATGGACTATTCAGCAGGAAACAGGAGACAAATGTACATGCTTTCAGATACTTAATATTTATGTTTGATAACTGTGAGCTATATGATTATACTATCATAATTTGGTGGCACTTGTGAGATTTCAAAATGTTGAGGATGTAAGAAGGGAAGTTAAATGTCTCTTTCAATAGAAGAAATACCAAAGTTTAGAGGGGCTAATGCGGTCACCAGGATCATACAATGATGAAACCAGATAAGGTTCATCCCAGTTTTTAGACTCAAATACCAGAAGCCTGAGTCTGACCCTTTACTTGAAAGAGATTTATTCTGGTCATTTCCTTAATATTCTGTGTGTACAAGTTGCACACTAATGTAGCTGAGATCATCATGGCCAAAGAGGAAAAGCCATGCCAAGTAAGTTAAAGAGAAGTCTACTGCTGGCTTAACTCAAGTGAGCAGTGTTAAGACTTTGCAAGTTAGGACTCACTGTGATACACTACACAGAAGAATCTATTCATGAAGAAATAGACCAAACAGATTCATTGGCTTCTATTGTGTGTGTTGTTGGAGTTCATAGTCGGAACAATCTTTGAATCAGTATTTTGTTCTCTCGAAAAGGAGGGGTAAATGTACTGTCACATTCAATTAATGAAGAATATGCTTTGATACTAGCAGTGTGGATATATCAAGCCTGTACTTATTGTGCGTAGAGCATGCGAGTTGTTCTCTGGAAGGTCTTGGACACAAAATTACAGCCTGCAACCCTCTGCAACACAGGATTGTAGCCACAACTGACAGCTGCACACCATGTAAGTAGGAAGTTAAACCATGGACCCCATCTGGTTATGCTTCTTAACAAGAACAAGTTACTCTTCCAATTATTGGCAGAAGTCCTGTTAGCACACCAGGTTCTTTCAAGCATATCAGCTTTGTCATTCTCCAATCAAACACAGGCCAAGTGGTCAAGTGAATTTTTACTTCTATCACTTAAGGCTTGGGGTAGCAAAGTCTCCATGTTGAAGGTCTTCTGTTGACCCTCCAAGATCTTCTGCCTGTCCTTCTCTACCATGCTGTTTGCCCTGGCCTTTGGGATGCTAAGCTAAATAAATATCTCAAGGTACCAGGGGTACCTTGCTCTCTGTCTTCTGGTGGCTTCAGCCATAGGGTGCATCAGGATGAAATGGGAGGAAGGAAGGAGTGTGAAGTTAGAGTATTTATTCTCCTGGCTCTCTGCCAGCTGGAGCTCAGTAAATTTGCTGGTCCCATCTACTGTCAAGCACCAGTCAAGTTGCCCTCACAGCTCTTTCCACAAGTTCTGGGGGCCATCTCTTACTTCTTCAGGTTTAGGAGTAATAGTAGCTCCCTGATGTTATTACGTGGCTCAGCCAGCATCCTGTATCCTTTGTTTTTCTTTCTAACCTTTGTACTAGTCCTTTTATCGACCTTCATCAATTACCCAGCTTAAAAGTGTTATCTGCTTCCTGCCAAGATCCCTGATTCATACTCCATTGGATGGCGACTCATTCCAGGCTTTTGTGTTCATTTATTTAAAAGCAGTTGTGATGTGTCGATTGCATTTCAATGAGAAATCTACATGCTGTATTGAAAAGCACAGAAACTTGGTTTTCATCCCCACCATATGTGATGGGCATTTCATTTTGGATAGTTTCTATTGCTATGTCTTCACATTTTCTAACAATTTACTCTGTAATGCTCAATCAGCTATTAATCTCATCCAGTGCATTTTTCATCTCACACATTATAGTTTTCATTCCTAGATGTTTAATTTGATCTTTTGTTTCTCTATTTATCTTTTTTAATCTATGTCAACTGCATTAATGTCCTTGTCTGCTAATTCTAATATCTGTGTCAGTTCTGGATTACTTTCAATTAATTCATTTTTCTTCTCATTGTGAATCTTACTTTCCTGTTTCCTTTTATGCCTAGCAATTTTTGATTGGATAGCTGGCATTGGCTGCACATTTTATCTTTTGGTGTGTTAATGTTTATATATTACTATGAATGTGTCCTGTAGCTTTATTCTAGAAGAGAGTTAAGTTACTTAGAAACAATTCAATCCTTTCAGGTCTTGCTTTTATAATTTGTAGGTGGATCCATAAGGTACTTAGTCTAAGGTTAATTATTATCTACTATTGAGGCCCACTACTGAGTACCTTCTGGGTACTGTATCCAATGTTCTATGAATTTTGAGGTTCTCCAGTTTAGCTAGTTGGTACAGCCACTATTCCCAGTCCTGTGTGAGTGTTAAACAATCTTCATTCTAATCCTTTTGAATCATTCTTTCCTTGGCCTCAGGTAACCTCTTTACAAGCAAGTGCCCATCACTGCTCTGCTGAGTAGCCATGGGACACCCCTTGTATATCTATGGAATTCTCTCTCTATTCAGCTCTCCCATTTCCAACACTTTGTCAAGAGAACCGTAGACAACTTGTTCTCTCCAGACACAGTTCCTTCTCCTCAACTCAAGACCAGAATATTCTGTACTTTCCCTGGGATTCTACTTCTCTTTGCCACGGCATAAAAATTCACAGGATGGGGCCATTTAACGACTCACCTCCTTGGTTTCATGTTTCTCCAGGATCACCATTCTTGCTTGTCTAATGTCCAGTGTCTTGAAAACCATAGTTAGTATATTTCACCCGGTTGGTTTTATTGTTTCAGATGGAAAGATAAATCTGAACTCTAATATTTCACTGTTGCTGGAACCAGATGTTCCCTGCAATTCCTTATTGCAACTTAATACATGAATAAAGTAAAACACAGGGAGTATCTTGCTTAAGGTCACACAGTATTAAGTGATAAGGGCAGAATTAAAACATAGAATTTCAAATTCCAGAGCATTTACTCTTGACTACTACTCCCTACAGTTTATGTAAATCATATTCCAGTCCTTGCCACAAAGTTATTTACTCAACAACTATTACTTACTTTAATATTATTGATAATAACAAGAAAGCTATTAAATTGAGGCAAAAAATGTACATAAAAACAATTTTAAAGATCAGATGACTTACACATAGGCAAGGGACCCTAAATCACATAAAGTAATTACATAAAGGACAACAGTAATTCAGGTACAGACATTAAATAATTTTTTTCAAATAGTTAAAGTTGAGTAGGAAAATATGGATCTAAATCTTAACACGAAAAGTTCAGATTAGGCTTCAGAAAGAAATTCTAATTGTGGAACATTTTAGAAACCTTTACTTCAGTTACAAAAACTGGTAAAACATTTTAGAATGTTTGGAGACAAACTGAGGTCCTCTGCATTTCACACTAAGGCCATTGCCTGGTGTTCAGGTCCTTTTGCTTCTCTCAGGAATCTCTTTTTCACAGCTTCTGCCTTAGAGAAAGGCCATCATCTCAGTTTTTCTCTTGCATTATTTTCACCTTTATCTGTGTCTTCTAGAGATTCGAGTGAAAACTTGGGAAGACTACACTGTGAATCAGATATACACACATACATCCCTGAAGGTGTTCTCCAGTGAGGACTCCCCTGAAAGACATGGACTTGAACCTTCTCAAGACTGATTCCTGGAAAATGTAACTAGCTCACTTTCTGGAAATCATGTGAATGGGAGGCCCAGATGATAATGTAAAAGCGTTACCAGAGTTAAGGGGAAAAAAGAAGGTAGGTCAGCCACTAGTTCATCATCACATTTGTTTTATTTTTTTTTTAATGGAGCAGCTTTATCATTTTGTTTCTGATGAATATATAAAAGTATGTACTGGACTACAGTCTCTCTTACATATATACGTACATATTATATATATACACACATAACACACACACATACACATGCTCAGGCACACATATATATCCACGAAAGGTGAGAAACTTGAAGTGACAGCTTTCAATCTCTCCTCCAGCCATTTGATTCTGTCTAATTAAGCCTAACCATTTCTCATGGATTGCAGTAGCTGGCAGGTAATACTCCTCATTTGGCAGCTGAGGTTATGTTTGTTGCAAACCTTAAAAGTGACAAAAAATACTATAATAGTTCCTTTTCTTCCCAATCTGCCTCCATACAGCTAGAGATTACAATTAATTTGTGTAAAGCATCTGGCTTAGTGCCTGCTACAGAATAGGAGCATAATAACTGGCACCATATATTTCTATGAATGAAAATTTTGGGTAAATAAAAATATTACTGATAGAGGGAATGAAGTCGAATTAGAAAGAAAAAGAAAGAATGGGGAGGACAGGGTATCATGGCACTCAACAATTTTGTGCTCACTCAGAAATCAAAAAATGGGTATAATATATAGTTAAGACAATAATGAACATAAGCAATCAACTTTTCTGTTTGATTAAGGTCAAGTTAACAACCTATCCCAAGGACCTAAAAGTTACAAGACACTCAGTAAGCGTAGTTAACCACCATCTTAATGGACCCTTGGGATAGTCTCTGTTTTCAAGAGGATTTGGAAACTCCTGAATCAAGAAATGAAATGCAGAACTAAAGGTTTCAATAGGACTAGTGGAAGGAAGGCGAGGGCAAGTATTCTTTAAAGAAGATACTTCAGGATAAATAATAAATCAGGCTTGGAGGACAAATGCCTCTGTCACTATAATCTTTTCTCGTCTTTAGTAATTCCATACTGACCCAAGTGGATTTATTCTAACTTGCTTACTAATGCTTCAAAAAAAAAAAAAAGTTTTGCTGATTTAACATCATTGAAACAGGAATTGAGTATATAAAATACTACAACTATTTAATGGAATATTTACATATTTTATCAGACAATTTTACACAGCAAATATAAACTTCCTATTGCTTTTTCCTTTAAAAAAACTATTCTCAAATATATCATAGCGTATTTTGTATCACCAGCACCATGAGATTTTTGGACTGAGATTTGCTCTTTTGTTTTGCAACTGATTAGTAGTTTTGTTTCCGAATCCAGTGAACTGAATCACTCACATCTGTAGAGCCCCCGTGGTTTTTCTTCACCTTTTCAGACAATAGAAAAATGATCATGCAGGCAATGGGTTGTTATCTGCAACTCCCAGGAGGCACAGATCCTTAGATATTCCAAATATTTCATCACAGGCCACAGCATTGTATATTTAGGAAAGAATGGGAAAGAATTGCATATCCACCTGTGCAAGATATTTCTGTAGTTGCAAAAATTATTCTGGAGAAATTGCATTTTTCCTTCTTCTTCTTATCATTTAATAGCATGCTTTGAAGTGCATACACCCTCTGGGGAGATATGCTTTCTGTCCAATGGGGTTGCTGCTAAGAAAAGGCCCTGAATGACCCTTGTCATCAAACCCACGTCAACCCTCTTTGTAGACTGAGCTTTTAATCATGTATGTATTTAGCTCAGAATTGAAAAATAAATGGTATCCAGGGCTGAGTGACTTAGCAAACAAATGATGCGTGGAAATTACATAGCCATGTACTCTCTTGAATTGTCTCACAGAATTGGTTTACTGAGATGGAGATGACAATTAACTTTTTCCAATTAACATGTCCCTAATTCAACATTCAGTTGCTGAATGTCAAAGAGAGCTCCACAAATCATTCGAGGGTCAACAACTAAACGCTCTGAGAAGAGTTTTTAATGATTTTACTTTCTCTTTTTAACATGAATTTCAATATTACATTAACATCCTCTTTTCATTTCAAAAGATTAGACCAGTGGGCACTGCCTCTCCTTTGCTCCAAAAATGCAGAGAAAACAATATCATTTAGAAATCTGAGAACTTTAAAGAACTTCTTTATTTTTGTCTAGATAGGAATAACCACAACAGTTCAACACCATGGCATTTGGGGTCAAAAGATTTGGATTTGAATCTTGACTCTTCCCTTCCTAGCTGAGAGGCATTCTGCAAAGTGGGTAGTCTCAGGTTCATTTTCTGTAAAATGGGAGAAATTATTAGCCATTTTTTACATAGCTGTAATGAGGATCAAATAGATTCACATATGCAAAATACCTGACAATGTAAATTCTTCCTATTTTAATGTAAACACAATATTGTGAGTTCAAATTTTATTAACTGACAAAGTTAGAGGAATCAGGGTGGTGTCTATATTTCCCTGCCAGGATTTATCAGTTACAGTGACACTTTATTATTATGTGTCAACTTATTATTATAAGGAATCTTGTCCTCTATGAGCAGATTTTCTCCAAGGAACTTTCATAATTCCTCTTAGTATTTCTCGATCATTACAGTTCTGTAGGCAATTAATTGTCATGGGATATACTGAAAAGCTAGAGAAATACTTGATAATTTATCCAAAGCTTAGCAGATTCTTTGACTCTTATAGCCTAACCTGTGGCATGTTCTGATTCAACTATACTTTTAGTTTCTGGGCACCCTAAAACCGTGCCTTATCCTGCAAATCTGTGGTATCGAACACTATAAACTCCAAGTGCTCATGAGTAGAAAATAACTTGTACGTACATCTATAAAATATATTTATTTATAAATGATATGCATGCACTTCTGTACTAATGCAACCCACACATTTTAAAACATGGATTACAAAATAAACATAAATAGAAGTGCTCATATTTTCCTTACGTATTACAGTTGATCATCTTGCACATCCCTTGGCGTGCATTTCCTTTAAGATATAATGCTTCTCCTGTTGAGACCTGTGTAATGGTGGGGAATGAATGAGGCAGAGCATTTGATGCTGGAAACTAGCATTGCTTGGTTTTAAGTTGTTATAACTGTGTTATAAGGCTATACGTTGGCCATTTTTTTGCTGTAGCAGATTCTTTTACTCTCATTTTACAGGCAGCCAAATCAGTCTTCTTTACTTTGCCAACAAGAACTGGAGAAAACTGGGCTCTTGGCTGAATGCCAGTCAACACTTTTACTAGCTTCATGTTTTTGTAACCAAACATTACATCGTGTCCTTTGAGATTTACAAAATTGGCTTCAATCCCCAGACTGAATCCTGTGCAAATTTTCTTGCCCTCTCTACGATTTCCACAAGTTCCACAGAAGGTTTCTATCCCCATGGTTACCTCTCTCTTCACTTTCTCATTGTGAAATTCTCAATCTTGTTTACTTCTTGTTACCCAACAGGGGTTCTTTCCTCTCACCTTGAACATACCCAGGGGAGGACTAAGGGGCACCAGCATAGGAAATGACTATAAAAGCTGGAGGAGAGGTATTATATCACACTGCAGAGGAGCAGATATTTACAAATAAATATTACTTATCTTCTAATTTTTATTTTTAAATATCGCCCCAGTCTTGAGAAAACTTTTTCGGTGAGGTGAATTGCAGGATGAGGGAGGCCAGCATTAGAGTTGTGCAACAACACTTCAAGTGACAACTGTTGATCCTTGTGTCACTACACCAATGTGCCGCAATCAGTTGTGAAGTGGGATACAAGTAATTTATTCTTAACGGACTATGACTAATATGTATTATTACTGAATGAGAATGGAATTAGGGCTACTCCCATAAAATGCCATTTTCACTTCCTGGAATTGTTATATAAATTACAGAGTAGGAGAGAAAGAGATAGCATTGCAACAAGTGTGCTGGGAATGGTGCATAAAACTGGTATATCTCTGAGAGTTGCCCCATATGTGAACATTAACCATCCTTAAAGCTTTAGTAAGGAAATGTTAACTCTCACTCATTGAGACCAATGAATCTCCAGTATGCTATCCAATATCAACAAGCAACTAAGTTGATTCAGTGGGTCAAAATTAAAATATTACAACTAACAGGAATGCTTATTTTTATCTCATACTCTAAAATTTATCTTTTGTGTGCATGTAATGTACACATGTAGAAGTTTTAAAACACAGCCATAAGTTCTTTGACATTTTTCTCATCAAGAGTTGGGTCTATGTTCCCTCCTCTTGAATTTAAATTTTTATATCAATAGAGGGTGGTAAAAGAGAGGCCATGTAACTTTCAAGGCTCGGTCATAAAAGGTGATGCAGGCTTCATCTTGTTTACTGGAACACTTGCTCTTGCAACTCTGAATGACCATGTAATGAGTCCAAACATCCTGAGATCACCATGCTGTGAGGGAGCCCGATCTACAAGGAAAGTTCTCATGTAGGCACTCCGGCCCATCACAAATCCCAGGTGAAACCAGCCTGAGCACCAGACAGGTAAGCAGAGAAGCCTTCAGATGATCCCACACCTCAGCATTTTGAGTCACTCTCAGTTATTTGAGAATGCCTGTTGAAGCTCCAGGCATTGTGGAACCAATACAAACCATTCCCTGTCCACATTTCTGACTCAGAGTACATGAGCATGGAAAAAAAGTTTATTGTTGTATGTTATTAAGTTTTGTGGTTGTTTTTAATGCAACATTAGATAATGTAAAATCTAAACAATGTGTCAATATGTTAGTACATTTAAACAATTTACAGATAGATTTACGTTGTTACAGTGTATACAAAACAAATTTTACTGATGGAATGAGAGCAGGATCAAGAAGCTTGGAGACCACTGAGCTCGATAGCAGACAGTGAGCACAGGGCATACAGAAAGTAAAGGTAGACAGGAGGAACATGTAAACAGACGGGCTAATGTGATCCAAGTATAGAGATGAACATCAGATAGAAAATAGTATATTGGCTAAGTCAGTGGTCATAAATCAAACTTGGCAAATGCAGGAATCAAAGATGTGACAGAGATTAGGTAAAACAAATCCAATGGCACAGGTAGAGAATTAGGTAATAGATCTCAGAGACTTTCAGGTGACCTAGAGACAAAGGCAAAAATTCAGTGCTGCCAAAAGTTCGCATGCGCTTTCTGTTAGAGTAGAAACAAACTTCAGGCTTGTGAAGCAGTGGAAACAGGTGAATAAATGCACCAAATTGAAACGAAGATTTCAGAGGCAGCACTGAGAATGCTGGCAAGTATGGATTTTCTCAACCAGGAGTAACCTGTTCTTTTGTCTTAGGGTTCTGCACATTTCCTTGAAAGTAACAAGTTATCCATTGATCCTGCACTCACTCCGTCAGCAAAATTTATTTTGTATACACTGTAACAATGTAGATGTATCTGTAAATTATTTAAGTGCACTAATAAATTGATAGTTTATATTGTTTGGATTTTAGATTAACATTGCATTAAAAATACCATAAAATATATACCATAAAGTTTTACCTATTAAGAAAGTATATTTTAATAGTAAAATATAGTTATATTTTTATAACTTTGTGACTATCCTACAACAAAAACAGTGTTTTTCAGTATATTCACAGTTATACAAACATCACCACTGTCTAATTCCAGAGTATTTTCAACATTCCTAAAAGAAACTCTATTCATTAGCAGTGACCACAGTCCCTTCGCCTCTTAGCCCCTGTGAACCTGGAATCTACTTTCCGTCTCTAACAGTTTGCCTATTCTGGTCATTTCATTATAAATAGAATCATGTAACATATGACCTTTTGTGTCTGGCTTCCTTCTCTTAGCACACAGTTTTCAAGGTTTATCCATGCTACAGCAGGTATCGGTGCTTCACTAAATTTTGTAGTTGATTAATATTCCATTGTACTAAATTTTGTTTATCTGCTCATCAGTTGATGGAAATTTGGGTTATTTCCACTTTTTTGATATTATGAATCATACTTTTAGGAACATTTGTGTACAAATTTTTGCATGGACATGTTTTTAATCATTTTGGACATACATGGAACCTCTAGATTGTACGGTCACTAACTTTTTGAGAAACATTTCATTTTTCAGAGGTTGAAAATTTTACATTCCCACCAGCAATGTGTACAGCTTTCAATTTCTATACATCCTCACTATTTGTCACTTGTTATTATCTGTTTTTTAAATTATAGTCACCCTAGAAGTCGTGGTGTCTCATTGTAGTTTTGATTTGCATTTCTCTGATTAGCTAATAATGTTGAGAATCTTTTCATGTGCTCATTGAACATAATTAAGTTTAATTTAGATTTTGATATGTATGTTTTGTACAGCAGGTGATAAAATTAATGGATACAACAACCATGTCTATTTTCCTCACCTTTCTTCCCTAATGCTGGTGCGCAAGAGAGCTGTGTCTATTTGCTGACCAAGCAATCAGTAAGACAAATGAGTGAATGGTCAAGGCATCCTCCTTTGTAACGGTAAAAGAACTCAAAGATGCTCATCATTAATGGTGTGGGAAAAGACTAAAAGATTTTGTCAGTTTGTCTAGATTCACTTTTTCTTGAAATTCTAGTTCAGGGCTTTTATCAGTACAAAGGATACAACCATTAAGAATTACACAGTGTTCTGTCTGTCCCTAGGCTGGTGAGTCTTTCTCAACATATTTCAATAAGGGGAGAGAAATGTATCTCAGACATTGTCAAATACGACAGGGATTTTTTGCTGTGGCAAATGATTCCCAGCTACAACATTATCATTGTGAGTTCACTCTGGGATCTGCCATACTTGGTCACAGAGCCCAGGGGGGGTTTTAGTCAAAGACTCACCTACTTGGTAAGCACCAAATAGGTAAGTTCACCCACCATCTCCCATTCAGTTAAATCTGTGGAATATCCCACAGAAGATGCTTAATATCATAGGGAGACACTGATTTAGGTTTATGGCTGGCCTGTCACTATTACAGATTTCTTGCTGTTACTCCACAGCATGGATAACCCACATGATTTGTATTTTCAGCATGATACTGAATAATTCAGGAATATCGAAAATGATTCAGTCAAACAGATGACCAGTTCTTACTGGAGGACTACTTTTCTTTCATTATGGCTATTGTAATAAATGGCATTCTTACACATTCTTGGAAACAAAGGATTAAAAATAATCTCTTCCTATGTCCATGTGTTCTTATTGTTCATCACCCGCCCATGAGTGAGAACATGCAGTGCTTGATCTTGTGTTCCTGTGTCAGTTTGCTGAGAATGATGGTTTCCAGGTTCATCCATGTCCCTACGAAGGCTCCCGGCTCACCCTTTGCCCCTTCCTGGTCACCTGGTTAAATAGGCTCTTGATAAATACTTACTGAATGAAATAATGGTCCAGCACCAACTAAATATAAGGTGCTATTGTAATAATTGGCTGGGTCAGTCAGATACTTGGATACCATGTGGAATTCTGTGGCAGCATTGGAATCCCACTGGATATATGGAGGTCTGGCAGAGAGCAGATTGTGGTTGAATTTGGGCACAAGAGGGTGAGGGTGGAAGTGGGAAAAATTTAGCAGGAGTCATTATGTCTGGGGATGAAATGGAAGGTCTGAACAGGAAAAATGGCAGCTGAATAGCAGACTGGCTGTTAGGATTAAGAAATCAGGTGTGAACATCAACTACAGTAGTAATGATAATAATATTAATGAAGTGACAATATTAAAAGTAGACTCTCCCATAGTTTGTTGTTAAAGTATTTCCTGAGATTCATGAATCTTCATTCCAGATATGAAACCTAAAATTCATTTTGGAAAAGGACAGAATGGATCATAAAGTGGATCAAATTCTAACTAATTCTAATTAATGACATTCATACTGGAGAATTGGACGAAACATAGTGGTGCTTGCCAACTTAGTTTTAAACGTGTCACAAATAAGATGGACCGACGGAGAGAGATGGGGAGAGATCTAGAGAGTGATATGTGATAAGATAATTATTTTAATAGTAAAATGTTAAGTATAGAACCTGAGTGGTATGTATGTTTACTTTATGTATGTTTACTATAAAAATACTTAAACTACACTGCTTGTTTGAAAATTTTTATATTAAAATCCTGAAAAAAATGCATCATAGAGAAATTGCTTCAGTTCTCTTAAAAATAACCACATTGGAGCCTACAACGATTAGATCAAAATACTAGTTTTTTAGGTAGAATTTTTCAGCATAGTAAAAATCTTCATATTTATCCAAGGTTCTACTGTCCACCAAGTACAAAGTGTGATGATTGAGGGAAAAGATTCTGGAGCCAGACTAGCTGATTTCTGGTTACTATCTGTGAACAAATCATTTAACTTCTTTGTCCCTTAATTCCTTTGTTAGTTGAATCTGTGTAATAATTCTCCCAGGGTACTTGTGAAGAGTAAATAAATCAGTAAACGTAAAATGCTTAGAAAGTTCTGAGAAGCAAATAAGCTCTAGATTAATGCCATCTATTATAATTGTAATAATAATTATTATGGCTTCACATTGGCTCTTAGGGCAGAAATGACCCCTTTGCTTTTCAGCTGAAGTAATTGAGGTCTAGAGAGACATCTCTTGCTCAAGGCCATATGGATTAGTTTTATGTGATACTGGGACTAAAGTCAATTTCTTGTTTGCCTCTTTCAAAATACGCTTCTCCTTGTCTCCCAACTCCCATTGCAATGTCCAACCAAATGGAGGTGCAAGGAGGAAGTGCTAAGTGTGTGGCTGAGTGCCTGGCACACGGTAGGCAGTTAAAAAGTAGGTGAATGATAAAAGTTCATTTATAGCACTTACCGTGTCTGTTACCCTGCTAAGCAATATATATCATCTCAGAGAATCCTTGTAAAAGCTCTAAGAGTTTAGTTTTACTGCCCTTACTTTCCAGATGAGAGCAGATGCTTTAGAAAGGGTATGTTGCCCAAGATCCCACAGCTAGCAGGTCTGAACCACAGAGCCATCTGGTTCCAAAGCCCATGCATTTTTAACAACCCTGCAACACTTTCATGAATGAAGGGAGGCTGCTTCAAAGCTTAGCCGAATGGTAGAAATTAGGAGACATAAGCCATTTTACCCTTAATCCACAGTGCTTTCCCCTAAGTCCTTCTCATCATAGATGCATTGTATTACTAGCAAATGTGAATGTTTTGATGAATTAGGCAAAACACTCCAACTGCTTGTACATTGCAACATCTTCCCTTCAAAGGCCAGGGAATGTAGACTGTACGTTCTTTGTCCAGCTTGTCTGAATGCGTCAACGCTGTCTGGGAGGCACAGAGGTGGATGCTTTCCTAGCAGGGGTGAGGCCCCCGCCGAATGTCCAGCTCCCGTATTTGTAACATTGCCATGTGCTGCCACTGGGCCAAGGAATGAAGGGGCCCATGGTCCCAGCCTCCTCAGATTACACAAGCCAAGAAAAATGTGCAAATCGCATGAGAAAAGCAGGCAGTCCCCAAACATCTTTATTTGTTCATTTCTGTGCCCTGATGCTTTGATTGCAGCCTTGCACTTAGACATTTCAAGATAAGTATCAGCAGCTGGACACAGAGTAAATCAGAGGCACAGACTCCGTGTAAATACTGAAGTTTTGAAAGCACGAACTTATGTCCAACAGCTTGGAGTGCAGGACTCAGTGGAAAGGGGGGGAGTGGTGTTCTGGCTTTGGCAGAGTCAACCTTCTGAGAAATTCATGGACATGTCTGTACATGCCTGAACTTGTCTGACAAAGCCAAGCAGAGATTTCAGGATCTGCCAGATTCAGACACAAGCAGCCTCCTTGCTCAGAACCAAAATGGAACAGTCAGAGGAAGTGCAGGATTAGAAAGGAGAAACAGAAGATTATAGGCTGAAATCTGTTAAAAGCAGAGGTTGCATGGTGAATGATCATGCTGATGACAATAAACTAAGCTGTCATCTATTGAATGGCTATCACTGACAAGATCCCATATTAGGCTTTTTATGTCCATTCACATAGTTAATTCTCCTAACAATCCTCAAGTTTTGATGGACTTTACCAGATTTTATAAATTTTAAGAAAGGCAAGAAACAAAGTGAGATGGAGTGGTGAAAACACTGTCTCAAAGTCAGGAACTAGCCAGTAAGAGGAAACAGGTTTGCAACACATGCTTGTCAGAGTCAAAGACCAACTTGTATCTTAAATTGCCCCTATAATCAATAAACATGAATTTAGACAAATAACAATCCCAGAACAGAAATTTGCCTCCCTGCAGTTAGAATAAATAATAACCATGGTGTGCCATTTTACACTTTGCAAAGGGGTTACATAATCTACATATACTAGATACAGAAAAGAGAAAAGTGTCCAATAGGGTTTTGCTGCTAGGGCAATAACAGGTCGTATACTGTTGTAAATTTTAGCTAGTAAACACACCATGTTTTTTTCTTCCTCATAGAAGGAGGATTTTGTCTGAGAAGAGAAAAAATGAGATATAGCAACTCTCTATTCAGAGACGAAATTGATGCGTAGGGCTGAGTTGTGAGGAGAGAGTTTGCTGATGAGATCTGTCAAGAACGGAACAAGAAAATAGACTGGAAGAGTCTGGACCACACTGGATATGAAAACAGCCTCATCAGCTCAGCTAAGGGTAGATATATTAGTGAGAAAAATTAGAATAATGGGTAAAGCAAGGTAACAAATGCTGTAGTTATGCTGTGAAGCTTATTTGGTTATTTAGCATTCTTTGGTTGCAAGTAGCAGAATCCAATTCCAGGCAGCAGAAGCAAAAATATATGAGCACTTATACAAGCACAGATTTCTCTCGGGACAGCAAATACTAAAGATAAGGTAAATATAAAAATGAAAATTCAAGGTGGCTGGCAGAGTATAAAAACATGATCCTGGAGAGCATGACAGAATCCCAATCTTGAAGTTCTTTGTAGATTTCGTTAAAGCACTTTAATTTCCTTCTAAATGTAGCAAATTGCCAAGAAATGGAAAGTAATGTTATCAAAATGCAGGAAAATTTGATGATCAGATACAACAACATTTGAGCTGCTGTTTGGGATAGAGAAAAGAAATATGAAGTGTTACTGTTGGTTGTTTTTTTGACTATATATATAGTAGTACCATTAAATGTGATAAGAGACATCAAAATGGCAGATATGGGATAGAAGGAAAAAGTCAATGATGCATTTAGTTTTGAACAGATTGGATTTGAGATGCCTATGGGTCCTTCAAGAGATATCTATAGACCCTTCGACAAAAGAGTGTGGAGTTCAGGAGAAGCACATGTGCTGGAGTTACAAATGAGAAGTCTCCAACACAAAGATGCTAACAGAAGCCATAGCAGTGAATCAGGACATCCAGGGACTTGATTAAAGGTGAGAGAGCAGGGAAGAGCATCTAACATAGAACTCTAACAACAGCAACGACAAAACCAGTTACGGGCCATACATATTGAAAAGAAAAGCCTTTAAACCTCCCAAGAGTAGCCAAAGAGATAGAGAGAATTAGGAGAAGGAACACTTTCTGAAAGCTGGAGTAAAGACTTCTGAAAATCTACTTCATAAAAGCAAAAAGAACATTAAAAAATTGACAAAATAAACTTTTTCAGAGTGCAAAACTTAATCAAAAGGTTGTAACTATCTGGAGAATGTTTATTAAAGAAAAATAGTGGAATCTCTGTAAGAACAGCAAAGAGCTTTGTAGCATTTTAACACACACTATTACTATTTCCATTTTCCTGCACAGTAGGAGTGAAAACCAACAGCCTCACAGGCATGGTAGTTGTGAAAAACCAGCAGTCTTACAGCTACTGGAGGGGATAGAAAGTCTTTAGAGATCTCCCAAAAGTCCATTCCCAGGGACCTGTCACTATTTGACCTGCCTGACAACTCCCTGGAAAGCCCCATTCACGGGGACTGGCTTTATTTGAACTGACTCTGAGCTCATTCAGTGGGCTGTATCCCCAGGGTGTTTGTGAAAAATGAACGGTGTCCATCATTTAAATTGAAGCTGCCTGAGGTAGTAATACCAGTTGTATCAATTAGAGCAAATAAGAGGCTAAGAATCTTAAAGGCAAAAGCTGAAAAATGAAACATTTTTAGGGGGCTTTAAGAGACTCCAACATATTTTAGGGCATCTAGAAAACCATGTACATGTGCAGGGCTATGAAAATGCCCAGGAAAGACTTGAGAAGATACTAATCTCTTGTGCTGGCTGACACTGTCTTCATAAACAGTGCCCCAACACATCCACTCAGAGCTCCATGGCAAAGTGTGAGAGACCTATGGGTTCAAGTCATTCACAGAAATTTTTATCTAATCATTCACCGGCCGCTAAGCTAACTCAGCAGAGACTTAAGTGGCCACACACAACAGAGTGCAGACGTCACATAATAAGCTGAGGAAAGTCACTAAACGAACTTCAAACAGCAGCAACAACAACAAATAGTAACAATAGGAAACCCTGGGAAAAGAGGAATCTTATTTCCAGAGTTGTCGCGTTAGATTATGAAGAGTTGCCACATTAAATTATGAAAAATGGCCAGTTTTTAACACGAAACTGTGAAACACTCTAAGAAACAAGAAGGTATGGCCCAAACACTAAACTAAATAATACCGTACATGCATTAAAAGAGTTTCCTATTTTAATGAAATAAAATAAAAAGAAAGATTCTTCATTGGGAGTATATTCAGATAACTTATAATTATTAGATAGTTTAAATTCTGCTGTACCAAAGTTTATTAATTATTTTTAAAATATATAGCGCATGAGGCTTAGAAATGCAAGATGTGTACGCTGGAACTACAAGATATTGCTGAAGGAAATTAAAGAAGACCTAAATAAATTGAACTTAAACCACACTTATAGATTCAAAAATTTAATATTAAGATAGCAGTACTTCCCAAATTGAACTATAAATTCAATGCAGTTCCTATCAAAATCCTAGTGCCTCTTTTTGCAGAAATTGACAATCTAGTTTTAAAACTTATAGGAAAATGCAAGGGACCAAGAAGGACCAAAATGGTTTTTAAAAATTTATTGGATATAGTAACAGTGAGCTTTTTTAAATTTTATAACTTATAACAAAAGTATGGTATTTAAGAAAATGTAGTACTCACATAAAGACAGGCTATAAACTAATGCAGTGGAAATGAAAATTCAGAAATAAATATGTACAATATAATTAATTGATTTTTGATAAGGTTGCTTAGACAAATCAATATGTAAACAATAGTCTTTTCAACAAGTGGTGCTGAAACAACTGGCTATCTACATGGAAAAAAATGAAGGTGAACGCTTCCTCATACTGTATAGAAAAGCTAACACAAAATGGATCATAGACCTAAATATCAGAGATAAAAGTAAAAAATCTTTTTTTTTTTTTTGAGACAGTGTTTTGCTCTGTTGCCCAGGCTGGAGTGCAGTGGCCTGATCTTGGCTCACTGTGACCCCCACCTCCCGGGTTCAAGCGATTCTCCTGCCTCAGACTCCTGAGTAGCTGGGATTACAGGTGCACACCACCACGCCAGGCAAATTTTTGTATTTTTAGTAGAGACAGGTTTTCACCACGTTGGCCAGGCTGGACTCAAACTCCTGACCTCATGATCCATCCGTCTTGGCATCCCCAAGTGCTCGGATTACAGGAGTGAGCCACCATGCCCAATTCAAAACTCTTATAAGTAAATATAGTAGTATATATTCATGACTTTGGGTTAGGCAAAAGTTTCTTAGATATGACATCAAAAGCATAAGTGACAGAATAAGTAGGTAAACTGGATAAGATCAAGTTTAAAAACTTTTTGCTTCAAAGGTCACCACTGAGAAAGTGAAAAGGCAACCCAAATAATGGGAAAAAAAATATTTGCAAACCATGTATTTCATGAGACTTGCATCCAGAATATATAAGAAATGATCACAACTCAACAAAAAAGACAAATAATGCAATTAAAAAATAAAAATGGGCATGTATCTGAGTAGACATTCCTCTTCAAACAAAGATACAGAAATGGCCAATAAGCCCATGAAAATATGTTCAACATAATATGATACAAAGATAATTCAAAAGAAAACTAAAATGAGACCCTACTTCGCACTGACAAGGATGGCCACAATTTAAAAAGACAATAACAAGTTTGACAAAGATGAAAATGGTGGAGAAAATGATCCCTCATATATTACTGGAAGAAATGTTAAATAGTGCACTTCCTTTGGAAATAAACTTGACAGTTCTTCAAAATGTTAAGCATAGAGTTACCATATGACCTAGCAATTCTGGTCTTAGGTATGTAACTAAGAAAAATAAAAATGTACTTCCATACAAAAACTTGTATACACATTTCCATAACAGCATTATTCATAGTAACAAATTGGAAGCAACCCAATTGTTCATCAACAGGTGAATAGATAAACAAAACAAGATATGTTTATGCAATGGAATATTATTCAGCCATTTAAAAATGCCGTACTGATACATGCTACAACATGAATAAGCCTTGAAAACATTATGCTAAGTGAAATAAGCTGGTCACAAAAGACCACATTTTAAATGACTTCACTTACATAAAATGTCCTGAATAGTCAAATCCATAGAGATGGAAAGTAGATTAGTGGTTGCCAGGGAATGGTTGGAAGAAGAGAATTGGGAGAGACTGCTATAGGGTATGGGGTTTCTTTGAAGTAATATAAATGTTCTGGAATTAGATAGTGGTTAAGATTACACAACTCTGTGAATATACTACAAATCACCCAATTGTACATTTCAAAAAGGTGAATTTTAAGGCATGTGAATTCTAGCTCAATAGAGCTGTTATAGGGAAAAAAAAAAGGAATTCAGGAGACATGATGACAGCAGTGTCATATGCTGTGGATAAGCCCATTTGATAAGAAATGAGAAACATTTATTGGATATAGCAACAGTGAGGTCTTTGATAAACTT
Organism: Cacajao melanocephalus; assembly: GCA_963573385.1. Lineage (NCBI taxonomy): Eukaryota > Metazoa > Chordata > Mammalia > Primates > Pitheciidae > Cacajao > Cacajao melanocephalus. The sequence goes on from CAUYLG010034212.1 coordinate 111,351, forward strand.
GGCTAAATATAGTGGAGAGGTGGGGAAAACAAGTTTGATTCATTCACCAAATATTTATGAATTACATATTGCACAGTGGCATATGCCATTGGGGTGGGAAATGAATGAAGGGAAGAAAGCCAGATGATAAAGGATTGATTTGAAAATAGGGGATGAGAAATGACAGACTAGGAGTACGCACATTTGTTATAGAAGTTACGCTGCAAAGGGCCGAAAACAAAAATGTTAGCAACTGGAAGAGGACACATACTCAGTTTGTTTGTGGTTTGTTAATCTGGGAGAAACTTCAGTGTCTTAATATGGGTGAACAAATTGTCTGTGTAGATGGAAAGAATTCATGGGAGAAAGGGGGATTGGCATGGGGATAGCTCAAAGGAACAAGTTTTGGAGAAATTCATCAGAGCACAGTTGGAGGGATTGTCCTTAGATAACAAGTGACACAGTCTCATATACTGTGGTGGGAGGAAGAGAGGAAAATGAACGGAAAGGAAGCTTATCTTGGAGACTTGTGGGAGAACACTGAAGAAATTTCCTGTCTTGGATTCTATTATTCATAAAGGCAGGTTTTATCTGTGGCCTCCCTGGCCACTCCTCTCAAGCTTCCTCCCAAGAATTGGTAGACATTCCAGACCCACTTGGGGTCAGTGAAATAGTGGCCAGGGAGTTAGCTTGAGAGGAATATGTAGGGGAAATATGAATGATTGCTCTGTGTTGAATAGCCAAATTCAGAGTGTTGAGAGCTCAAGTAAGGTTTGACGATATCAATTTGGTGTAGCCCCCATTTACAGGGTTATACATTTTAAAAATTTCTCCCAATTCTCAGCAGCAGTGTTCAGATTGCAACATTAACAAAGCAAATCAGTGAATATTCCATAGTAGAGGAAATGAAAATACTCTGTTGATAAAGGAATTCTTTAAAGTGGGCACCCAGGATCTAAGCTGTGGGAAGAAAGTGAGGTCTGGGCATGACTGATAGGGAGAAATTAGAGGGGTCAAATGATTGAAGGTATTTTTTTCTCTTCTCTCTAAGCTGTTTTTGATGTTCCTTCCTCCTTTCCATCATCTTTCTTCTTCTATTTCTTATTTTTAAGAAACTGCTCATTTAAGATTCCTTTTCTGCCCAGCTGGTTATGTTCTTGATGATGAGCTAATCAGTTCTTAGAGAACTGTTGACTGGTAGGTGCTTGTGTGCAGGTTAGGCAGGTTTAGGATGCTAGTTACCTCATGGTTCAGCTTTCACAGAGGGGTTTTTATTTGAATTTCATAGCAATCCTGTCTCCAAGTGAAGTGAAGAAACAGAATCCACCTCAATGAGCTAGGGGCTATTTGAATAATGTTCCAAGAGGTTTAGGGACAACCCTATGAAGTCCAGTAGAAGGTTGAAATTCAGTTTGATTTGTTTCACTTTTCTCCATTCCATGCTGACAGATCATTTAACTTATGTATGGCAATGCATGCATTTGATTCAGTGAAGGGAGTCCTATTTATTTGGAGGGATGTTATTAATAACAGAAAACTCTTTAAAATAATAATTCACCACACATTTTAAATATAATTATTACTCCATCAACATAATCCTTCTTTGATTTTCTAGACAATATTTTAAATATATTTATTCTTTGCCTTCCTCCCTCCCCAAGCATTTTCTTTTAGCTAGGAACCTAATATGTGCCAACACCATCTTAACCATGGTATGAGAAAGAGTCACTGTTTTCAAGGGACTTAAAACCCAACTGGGAATATAACACATATTTGTATATATGTATGTTGGAGTATATAACATATGTTATGTTGGAAATAGTTCATTATTTATATTAACTTTTTAATTAAATTTCATGCGATTACCCTGTTTTCCTAGAACATTTATTTGAACACCTGTTCACTCTAGTAATTTAGAAATCAGCAACTTTTCCTTAACATCATTATATTCATGCAATATTTAAATTAGAAATGTATCCTAGTTTCTGAAAATTTGATGGTAGGAATTGTCATTTAGGTATGACAAGCTTAGTGTCAATAACTAACTGATTTAAACTGAAATACTGAATCAAAACAAATACTACATCTTAGCACGAATGCCCCTCTGTATCAGCTTCTATATAGCTATTAAATTAAAATGTCCAGACACTCAAAAAAATTGTTTGCTATATAATAGCTTTGTGACTTCAGTCAAGTCGTGTGGCCTCTAGATACTGATTTTCTTATTTGTTAAATGGGTGTAATACTTTCTGCTCTCTTTACCTTACAGGGATGCTCTGTTGTATAGGTAAAAGCTGAAAGCATTCAAAGAACATGTTGAACACACATACACATGTGTGTTTTCATACAGAAATGCATTCTTTTGAAAGGTCATTAGATCAAAGAATCACAGTATCTTCTCCCATTATATGGGTGAATCTAAGAAAAAACAGGATCATCCATTCTGTCATAAATGGCAGGATTTCTTTTTTAAAGGCTGAATGATATTCTATTATGTATAGATACCACATTTTCTTTATCTATTCGTTCATACATGGATATTTAGGTTGATTCAATATCTTGTCAATTGCAAATAATGCTGTAATGAACATAGGACTGCTGATATCTCAGCATGTTTATTTTATTTCTTCTAGATATATACCCAGGAGTAGGATAGCTGGATCATACGGGAGTTTTAGTTTTAACGTTTTGAGGAACCTACATACTGTTTTCCATAATGGTTATACCAATTTACTTTCCCACCAACAATGTGCAGAGGACCCCTCTTCTGGATATTCTCACCAGTGCTTCCGTTTTTTGTTTTTGTTTTAGTTTTTTAATAATAGCATTCTAACAGGTATGAAGTGGTATATCATTGTAGTTTCAATTTGCATTTCTCTGATATTTAGTGATATGTAGAATTTTTTAATATTCCTGATGACCATTTGTATGTCTTCTTCAGTAAGTGTCTAGTCAGGTCTTTTGCCCATTTTTAAATTGGGTTATTTGTTTTCTTTCTATTGAGTTGTTTAGGTTCCTTATGCATTTTGGATATTAACCCTTTACATGATGTACAGTTTGAAAATAGTTTCTCTCATTCCATAGGATGTATTTTCACTCTTTTGATTATTTTCTTTGCTGTGCAGAAGCTTTTTAGTTTAATGAAATTCCATTTGTCTATTTTTGCTTTTGTTGCCAATGTTTTGGGGGTGTTGTCATTGCACAGGCTAATATGAAAATGATTTTTTCCTATATTTTTCTACAGCAATTTTTATAGTTGCAAATCTTATGTTTAAGTCTATTCCCTTTTGTGTTAATGTTTGTATATAATCTGAGATAAAAGTCTAATTTCTTTCAACATGTGGATATCCAGTTTTCCCATTACTATTTACTGAGAGACTATCATTTCACTGTTGTGTGTTTTTTAATCTAAAAATTTCAAACTCGGAGAAGCAGAGAGTAGAATGGTGGTTGCCAGGAGTGGGGCAGTGGTGGGAAAAATGGGAAGATGTTGGTGAAAGAGTACAAACTTTCAGTTACTCAGAATGAATACTTTCTAGAGATTTAATGTACAGTATGGTGACTGTAGTTAAAATACTGTATTATATACTCAAAATTTGCTGAGAGTAGATCTTAAATGTTCTTAACACACACACAAGGTAACTATGTGAGTTGATGGAAATTTTAATTAGTTTGATGATTGTATTAGCCCATTCTCACACTGCTAATAAAGACATACCTGATACTGGATAATTTATAAAGAAAAGAGGTTTAATTGACTCACAGTTCATTGTGGCTGGAGAGGCTTCAGGAAACTTACAATCATGGCAGAAGGGGAAGCAAACATGTCCTTCTTCACATGGCAGCGGTAAGGATCAGTGGTGAGCAAAAAGGGGAAAAGTCTCTTATAAAACCATGAGATCTCATGATAACTCACTCACTATCATAAAAATAACATGAGGGTAACTTCTTCCACAATTAAATTACCTTCCCCCTGCCCCCTGGGGCCTTCTCATGACATGGGGGATTATGGGAACTACAGTTTGAGATGAGATTTGGGTTGGGGCACAGCCAAATCATATGAATGATGTTAATCATTTCACAATATATGAGTATATCAAAAGAATGCTGAACACCTAAAATACATATTACTTATATTTGTCAATGATACTCAAATAAAGCTAGAGAAAAAAAAATGTGCCATTAGATGAATTTGATCACTGCTGGCTATCATTAATTAGTCATTTAAGAAAAACAAATGTTCTTGAATGTGGTCATTAAGAGACCACCTTTGAATTTTCATTATATCACCCTCTAAATGAGGGTTTCTCAATTCCATACTACTTAAATTTTAGGCAACATTATTCTTTGTGGAGGAGTGAAAAAGAGACCGCCCTGTGCAATGCAGGATATTGAGCAGCAATCCTGGCCTCTACCTCCTAAGTTCTGGTAGCACTCCCCTTTCCTGCAGTGTAGAAACATGCCTCTAGATATTGCCAAATATTTCTAGGAGGTGTATGTGTAAAATTGCCCCCAGTTGAGAACCACTGCTTTAAATAATATGAACCAAGGCTTTCAGTTAGTATTTCACAAAACCCATTGAAATGCATTATATATTAAATTTCCATAACACTAAGGCTTTGAGAAAGTGGATGATTTACCTGAGGTCACACAACAAATCAGGGAAACCAGAATTGAAGCTCAGTCTTCTGGTGTTTCAAATCCATGCTGATTCCCCTCCTCATCAGGCAGGGATTTTTATATATATATATATATATATATATATACATGTATATATATTATATATATACATGTACATATATATAATATATTTACATTATATATAGAGAGAGTGAATGAGTGAGAGTGTGTGAGAGAGAATGAGTGACAGTAAGAGAGAGAGAGAATGAGTGACAGTGACAGAGAGAGTAGAGAGTTTCCACACCACTCATAAGACAATTCTGGAGACTAGTGAGTCCAAATATGTTGACATGGTAATATGTTGCATGACTTGCATGGCTCGATGAGAAATTTCTTTATCGTATATTCCAATTTAGAGTTAAAACACACGTATGTTTTACTCTCACAATAAACTTGTAATCTCCAAATACAAGTATCAATATTTCTAGTTTAAAGACAAGCAAATCAAGGCTCATTTGAGTAAGTTGCCCAAGGATGCACAGCTATATAATAGTACAGTTGGGATTTGAACTGAGCTCTGTTTGATTGTAATCTGTCTTTCCCCTCTCACCTCTTTCCCCTTCTCTCCATGGCTCATGTCTAGAAATTTCTATTATCGTAGGTCAATAAGCAGCTGTTAGAGCTCCTTGAATTTTTCTGAGGAAAAAATGAGTCATTCATAGGTGTTCTGCTTAATTCAATTCACATTCAGTTTAATTAATATTTATTGAGAGTCATCAGAGGACTTGAAACTGTACAGTATTTTTAATGAAGTAGAGTTTGCAAATTTCAATCTCTTTGCTATAGGAAACTTTGAGGATTATTTTTCCCTTTGCTTTTGAGAGATTCTTACCACCTCAGTGAACATCAAAGTGCTTTCAAGGGCAAAAGGCCTTCTTTTCTGTAATCTAAACTACTTATGGTATTTTATGGTGGGGCTACTGATGAAGTATTAATTCATCCAGCTTCGCTGTCTTCAGGAAGCAAGTGTCTAATAAGGAGAAACACTAATAATATTAGTGACTTCAATGCAAGTTGTAATCCCCTCTGTGTGCTTGCCACTTTCGTATTTTGAATGGCCAAGAACACAAAGGAAAAAATGATACAGGGTTTTAATCTTCATAATTTCCAACTCAACTGTCTCTCATCTGTTCCTTTGTTTATTACTTTGCTTATTCATCAGATATAATGAAGGCAGCAATGGGGGCACAGTGATAAAAAAGAGACGGTCCTTCCTCTAATGGAGCAGACAACTGGGTGAAGCACATAAAAATATATGAATATGGATGCAGGAGAGACAGTATGATAAGGGTCTGTGTGGCATGAAGTGGAAGCACATGGAAAGGGATCTAACCTGGGTGTGGAGCACACAGTGATGCCCTCCGTGAACGCTAATTCACAGCTGACAGATATAAAACAGTTATCAGAGGTGGGTGGAATTGGGACTGGTATATGCACAATTGAAGAGTCAAGAGAAAATTATGACACGTAACGGAGGCCACAGAAGCTTATTGTGAGTGAAGAATAAAGTGTAAAACACACAGACACAGAAATAGACTAGCAATAAGTGAGGCTGAAGGAGTACACAAACTGGAATGTGAAAGCCATGTTTTACATGTTATAGGGACCAATCCTAATAGAGCCACTGAAGAGTTAAAGTAAGGGTCAGACCTACGGTTGATGTTGGTTTTGGGAAAGATCCCATATGCCGCGTAATGGAAGATGCATTGGCAAGAGACAGCCTCAGAATGTCCAGTTCAGATGAGAGGTGAAAATGCCTTGAACCAGGGTGATGTCGAGGAAGTAGAGATAAGGGGCGGATGTAAGCGAGTTGAAAGTGGTGATGCCCTGGACTGAAGCAATGCCAGCATGACGGAGATAAGAAGGCAGATAGAAAAGAAGGGAACATGAGAAAAATTGTCCTGTTATACATGGATCTTGTTAAAGGGATGCCATAGCAGAGATTTTGGAGACCGACAAATATTCCATCCCAGCTTGGTGAACTTGGGTAAGTTACTACAATGCTGTGTGCCTCAGTTTCCTCATTTATAAAATTATGACAATAATAGAACTACCTCATAATAGTACAAAGACTCAGTGCAACAATTTGTAAAGCACTTAGCCCAGTACCTAGCACATAGAATCTATTTGATAAATAATCGTTATTGTCATCATAGTATTTTTTCTTTCTCTTATGTTAATGTGGTCTCTGATATGAGGGGTGGGAATGAAAGTGAGGGTCTTTTATTGCCATTTTGTATTTAACTAGGAAGAAGGATTGGCTGGATTCTTTAAAGTCTTAGCATTGAGCTCTTATGATTCTGAACTAAATAGTTCCTCTCTTTTGAATCCAGTTTTTGCTTCCCTCATCCCATCGTTTCCCCCTCTCCCACTGAAGGATGTGGAACTGCCAACCTCACTCCAAGTGGGACTTCCTCTGGGGCTTTTGGGAAGCCTTTGCTTGTAGACAAATGGAGCTAAAATTTGGTATTGCTCCGTTATGGATTACGTAGGCAAGATCAGGGACACATCTTGTTACCTTTGAAGCTGGTTTCAGTTTTTGTAAGGACAAAGTGCAGACAGTACACAGGAGGATGGGAGTGGTGGCATGTCTTCAAGAAGGCACATGAATCTCTTTGGGTGATGCCTTGCGGGAAGATGAAATTCTGCAGAGGTAGGGTAGGCCCTGGGAGTCAGGGATCTTCCTTACCCTGCCTCCTAGTCCTAACAGAACAAGGAAGCTTAAACCTGCATTTCTGATTTCTCTCTTTGCAATACCCTGAGATATAGAAGAGAATGGAGCAGAGCATGTCAGCCCAGGGAAGACCTTAATAGACCATGTTATTCAATAGCCCTCCTCTATTTCCAGATGCAGAACCAGAGGTCCAAGAAAGGGTTGGAGCTTATTAATATCAATTTCATGATAAAAACAAACAGAAAAACCAAATTGCTTCTTCACTGAATAAAAACAATTGTACCTAGTATATGCTAACCTTTATAACAGTTCATCTGACTATTTCCTATGTTGTATTTCTTTTCGACCTCTTTGTACTAACATGTATGCATTTTTCTTTTTCTTATCTCTAGCCTGATAAATCCCAGAAGGTGAGATTGACTCTGTTTTGTTGTTGTTGTTTTAATTTTTATTATTTTTTAACCTCTACATTGTACACAGTCTGATATGTAGAACCTTGTCCCAGACAAAATCTTAATAATTAGTCATTAACTATTAATAATGGGAAGCTGGTGCATCAATTAGAATGACACATAAAATCTGCATTAGAAGGAAGAGCATCTGAAAGCATGCCTTCAAACAGCACCAGAAGCATTGTATTAATCCCTTGATCTACACTATTTTATTTAAAACTTACTGGGATTTTAGGGAGCTTCTCAAGTTCTGAATTTGTATAATCAAGTTACACAAATGAGTCGAGTGGATAGAAAGCCAAATGTTGACTTTATTACTGAAAGAGCTATATGAAATATGCAGCGGACTTCTGGAATTAGTCAGATGTGCCCACCTGGTCACAGCAGTCATGAACATCCCCAGGTCTCTCTGGCATGGCCAGGGCCTTTACTGTCAAGTTCATTGCATGGCAGAGGGCACAACCAGGCATAGGTTCTGTGAAGACAGAAAGATTCCAAAGAGGAAAGGAATGGTGCTCAGCTACGAATACAGATTTGTGTTCCAGTAAGGTACATGAGAGGTTGAGGGGACCTAGAAGTGTTTGACTACCGGCATCTTTCACTTGAAAACACAGTCCCTCACCCTTGCTGGCAACAGTACTCTCAATTACCACAGGAAACAGTGCAATTAATTTTCCCTTATTACAAAGAAGAAAAAAACAAAACCCCAAGACTCATCCCGTAAGGGACTTGCTCCAGGTCATAGGGCTGGTAAATAGCAGGGCCCCGATTTGAAGCTGGGCTGTTCTCAAGTCTAAACAATCTGCTACATTTTATCACTTTCTCTTCCTCTAAGCTGGTCATCCAATTCCCTGTATTAGCTAAAAGAAAATTCTTTAAAAAGATGCTGATTTATTAACTCACCACCTTTATTCATAGGGTCATTTTGCTGCCATTTAAATGAAGATTGATGAGGCTGGAGTATTTGGCAAAGCTCTGCTGTTTGAAGCGCAAGGGGATTTTCTTTGTAGAAAGACAGAGAATATAAATTGTGAGAGCTGTGAGAAAATGATTCAAGACAGAAATGGCTGGTGTTTCTCCCTGGGGAGAAAGTGCCCTTATTGTGAGTTGCTGAGCCAGATGGGCTGGGTGAAGACTCCTCCACTCAAAAGTCTTCTCCCACTGGCCACTGACTTATCTTAAAAGTAAAACGGTGCTAGGCTCGGTGGCTCATGTCTGTAATCCCAGCACTTTGGGAGGCTGAGGAGGGAGGATCATGAGGTCAGGAGATCGAGACCATTCTGGCCAACATGGTGAAACCCTGCCTCTACTAAAAATACAAAAATTAGCTGGGTTTGGTGGCATGTGCCTGTAATCCCCAGTGCTCGGGAAGCTGAGGGAGGAAAATCTCTTTAACCTGAGAGGCGGAAGTTGCAGTGAGCCAACATCGCGCTACTGCACTCCAGCCTGGCGACAGAGTGAGACTCCGTCTCAAAAACAAAAACAAAAACAAAGGAACAAAAGGTAAAACTGCTACTTTGTCCGGAAAGAATAACTAGAAAGTAGTACCTTTTTTTGATAGCGTAAGGGTCAGGAGTTATGACTAAATCATCTGCCAGACTTTTTCTATACTTTTCTGAAAATATCCTCTGTTCATAAGAGAGCTGGAATGTAAGAACCTATGTTCTGTGTTCATGTCAACCAACATTATATCTGACAGGGCAGAATGTAATAAACTGACAGCTAGACAGGGCTCAGCGTATGGTACCTGCTGTCAAAATACTCATGGGACTCTAGAGTTTCCGATCTCTCAGAGCCTCTTTTTCCTTATCAATAAAATCAGTAGATTTGTGCCTTAACCACTCGCATTAAAAAGCATGTTTATAAAACAGTAGGTTAAATGCTAGAGCAGAGCAGTGTCAAAAGCACAGACCCTGAAGCTGAGTAGACTTGGTTTCTTTTTTTTTTTTGAGACTGAGTTTCACTCTTGTTGCCCAAGCTGGAGTGCAATGGCGCTATCTCAGCTCACTACAACCTCCACCTCCCGGGTTCAAGTGATCCTCCTGCCTCAGCTTCCCTAGTAGCTGGGATTCTAGGCATTTGCCACCACGGCTGGCTAATTTTGTATCATTATTATTATTATTTTAGTAGAGATGGGGTTTCTCCATGTTGGTCAGGCTGGTCTCAAACTCCCAACTGCAGATGATCTGCCCACCTCTGTCTCCCAGAGTGCTGGGATTATAGGCATGAGACACTGTGTACGGCCTAAACTTGGTTTTAAATCTTAGCTATACTACTTACCGGTGGTTTAATCCTGAGCAGTCATTTACTCTCATGGAACCTCAGATTTTCCATATGGAAAACACGGATAACACTTGCCCTCTAACTTCTTCTGGTGATGCATAAGAACAATGTAAATATACTTTGCACAGTGCTTGACACATAATAAATACTCACTAAACGGTAGCTTATTTTATTATTATGGTATTATTAAACAGTATTATCATTTCGTCCCTAATAAATATGCATTTATGGGGTAGCGTTAAACAGAGACTTTATGAGAAGCAGCCTCATAAAACTCAGTTTTAAAAGCTTTTTAGAGATATTGAATTCAGTACACGCCATTATATTTCACATTTTTCCTTCAATTAGGACCCAGGAACAAAACTGATTTCCAGCTTCAAAACAGGCAAATAACTATTTCCTCTTGGGAAGTAATACTTCAATCGTGTAACTAATTGCATTTCCCTCTTTGTTTTCTGTGCTAGGAAGTTCATATTTGAAGTAGGACTATAAATTAATACTTATCTAAATACCCTTTAATTCAAGGACTTGTTATACCAGTGGGAACACCAAGCCCCCAAATTATTTATTTTATATATTTAACATGAAAGACAATTCCCCCACGTCTCAAATTCTTTTGTTCCTTGACAACTACTTCTCTGAAAATTCTTTCCCTTTCTTCTCATCTGGCTTCTTGCCCTCTGGATGCCTCATATTTTTAATGATTTTTACCTGTATCATCACATTTAATTACCCCACAAATGCTGTAAAACATGATACTGTTATCTTCACTTTACAGAAAAGACACCTGAGGCTTAGAATAATTGGAACTAACCGATAAACTAGCCTTTCACCTTTTCGTCTCACTATACACTTTCCCTGAATGATACGTTTATGCAATTTTTAACGATACTGCTGGACTATATCAACTTTGTACCCACAGCACTGAAGTCCCTTTTGAACACCCTTATTTCCAAACAACTACTAGATATCCCACAGACACTGTAAAATCAACATGTTGAGAACCAAACTTAATATCCCTCATCTGAAAAACATTTTTTTCTTGCAGACTTGTTCTTGCCTAACATAATTAAATAATTAATACAACAAAAATTTTGAGCACTCATGATTCTGGCACCATGCTATATGTTTTATATGCATTATCTCATTTAATCCTCACAGTAATTCTATCAGGTAAGTTAACCAGCATTACTAGGTGAGAAGTATGTCATTTGCCCAAGGCTATCATGAAGTGCCTGTTATAGCCACTCATTTGGGAGATAAGACCTTGAAACAATAGCCTTTCCCGAGGTTATATAGGCTAGAAAATCTATCTTTATGTACTCCTTCTTCCTCCCCAGTCATATCCAACTAGTCATCCAGACTTGGTAATTCATAAACCAGGTAATTCTCAAACTCAGCTACACATTAGAATTACCTGTGGAGCCTTACGAGCTACTGATACTCTGCCCCATGTCCAAAATTTTTGATGTAATTAGTTTGGGCTGTGTGCAGGGTCCCAGAGTTGTTTAAAGCTCCCTGGGTCATTCAGTGGACATCCAAATTTGAGAATAACTGATTAAGTTTGGATACCTGAGTCATCATTCTCATTTCCTCTGCCTTAGCACTTGTATTAGTCCATTTTTACACTGCTATAAAGAACTGCCTGAGACTGGGTAATTTACAAAGGAAAGAGGTTTAATTGACTCACAGTTCTGCATGGCTGGGGAGGCCTCAGGAAACTTAAAGTCACGCTGATGCAAGGCAAAGGGGAAGCAAGGCACCTTCCTCACAAGATAGCAGGAAGGAGAATGAATGCAGAAAGAACTACCAAACACTTATAAAACCATCATATCTCGTGAGAACTCACTCACTATCACAAGAACTGCCCCCATCATTCAGCTAACTCCACCTGGTCTCTCCCTTGACATATGGGGATTATGGAGTCTACAATTCAAGGTGAGACTTGAGTGGGGACACAAAGCCTAACCATGTCAACTGTGGTTTCACCATTTTCTTGCAGATGTCTCAAGGCCCCTAACCCAGCATCCTGTCCTTGTTTTTATCCCTTGCCATTCATCTTCCCTGATGGCTATCAAAGTGACCTCAATGAAGCACAGATCTGACGAGCCCACAACCCAGATTAAACATGGCAATGACTTCCTACCACTCTTAAGTCATCTGCATCTCCTTATTTTACCTGCTAAGTTTTTTTTCTTGAACAGATCCCATGCTCTTGCTGCAGCCTCTGCCTGAAAGCCACTTTCTGCACTTAGCAATGGTTTAATCCATTATGTAGCCTTATGTTTAGAGGCCATCTGTCTTTGAGATCTTCCTTGTATGATCCATCCCTAAGGAAATCAATTGCTCCCTCCTCTGTACTCTTAAAGCACAAAGCTGTTAAAACACTGATAATTACACTAACTAGTTAGTGATAACTAGTTATACTAGTAGTTAGTGATAATTACACTAACTAGGCTGTGCTAGGTTGTAAGCTCATTGACAGCAGGGAATGCTTCATTCATTTTTCCATCCTATGGGTACAGCACACAGTATAATAGAATTGTTAGAAGGAACTAATCATAATAGTTATTGAATAAAGAAATATACTAATAAATACTTAATTGTTCTTTTCAAATGTAACTATCTTTGGTTCTTTTTCTCTTTTTAATTCCAGTAGGATAGTTTCATCTCTAAGAGAGATTTCTAAAATGGTACCCCATGGTTGGCAACCAGAGAGAGAAAGATCTGGCTTCTGGGATCTTACACAAATTGTTGCACTGATTTTGAGAAAGTGAGTCAGCCTTTTGACACAATAGTTTTCTAATCTGTAAAACGGACACAGTAGTTTTATGAACTTATTTCACAGAGTCATTAAGAGGGTTTAATCAGATAATAGCTATAAGACACTTGGCATGGTACCTGGCACACAATAAGTACTCAAGGAATATTTTTATTTTCTTCTCCACAAAGCCTTCCTTGCTTATGCCAAGCCTCAGTGATGCCTCTCTTTTCCTTTCTTGTTTGGATTTATTTAATAAATATTAGTTGAAGGTCCCATACATGACATGTGCTTCTCTAAAGTGATATGAGCTCTATGTCTCACAATGATTCACTTTCAATTAATATTTATTACTTATGTATTATTAGATTAGGTACAATATATCAGTGAGAGAACCAGTGTTGCCCTTAGGAGCTTACTTTCTAGTGTGGGAAGAGAGATAAAATACACAAAACAAATAAGATATATAGAATATATGATGGAGGAAATGCTATAGAGAAAAATAAAACAAGAGAGGGAGACAGAAAATAAATCTTGGGGTAGGATTTTAATTTAAAGAAAAGTGGTCAATATGTCTTTGCTGAGAAAGCATCATTTGAGTGAAGAACTTAAGGAGATGGGGAAATCAGCTGTGTAGGTTTCTGGGGGACAGAATTTTGGACAGAGGGAACAGCAGGAAAGCTATTGTGACCAGAGCAGAGTGGCAGGGATGAGGGGGGTGGGGTATAAGTGATGAGTTCAGGGAGGGAACACGGAGTAAGGTCCTGTCTGTTGTTTTAAGGTCTTTGGATTTTACTCTGAATAAAACAAAAAGCCTTTGGAGAGCTGTTAGTTCAGGAACCACAAGTCTAACACGTTTATTAGGATCACATTGTGACTGAGTTAAGACCAGGCTGTATGGGGCAAATACAAGGGAAGAGACTCCAAGAAGTAATCTGGTTGAGAGAAGACGGAGACTTGCAGAAGGCTGGCCACAGGCCAGATGGCGAGGAATTGCTGGATCCAGTATGTATTTTGGGGGTAACACAAACCAGTTTGACATCAGATTGGGTGTGGGGTATAACCAAAAGGTGCTTTTTGTTCTGAGCAACAGGAAAGATGAAGTTGCCATGAACTGAGACTGGGGAGTCCATCAGAGGAGTAGGAGTTTTGGGGAAAAATGGGGACTTTAATTTTGAAAATGATAAGTTTGAGACATCCAAGGGGAGATAGCAAGTACGCTATTGCATATACCAAGGTGAAGTTTAGAGAAGTGGTACAGAATAGAGGAAATTAGAGCGATTGGTATGCAGGTGGGATTGGAAGCATAAGACAGAATGAGATCACCAAAAGAGTTAAATGTATTCAAAGCAAAGAGGGTGTCCAAGGGCTGAGTTCTGAGATACTTCAGTAGCAGAAGATGATGTTGACAAGCAGAAGCCAGCTGAGGAGACTGGGAAAGTGCTGGCAGTGAAGCACCAGGAAAGCCAAGAGATCATGTAAGACGTCTCAGATGCCAAGTGAAGAAAGAGTTTCAAGGACAAGGAGGCAGTCAACTCTATTATATGCTGCTAATCAGTGAACCAAAATGAGGACTGATGGTTGACTTTTGTGTTTAGCAATGTGGGGTGTCAATCATTATTATAATAATTAGGTTTATATATAATAACCTTTATAACAGTTTTGGTGGAGAAGTGGAGGTGAAAGTGTGATTGAAGAGTGACAAAGAGAAAATGAGTAGATAGCTTATTCACCAGCTGTGGGTTTTATACAAGTTACAGAACCTCAAATCCTCTCTCCCTCTAGTTCTCCCTCTCCCTGCTCCTGTCCCTGTCCCCTCCCTTCCCTTCCCTTCCTTCCTTTTCCCAGTCTGTAAAGTGGGATGATAATATCTTTTTTATGTATGTAGATCATGGCAATATATAAAATGTCATCAATAAAAGATAGCCTCTTCCTGCTCTTTTAGGATCCTATGTCTTGTGTTCTCAGTGGCTGTGATAGGATTTGCACAAGTAGGTACCCATTAAATGTCCTTGGATGGGGATGAATTAGATTCTTAATTCTGCTTCTGACCCGGGTGCCTGGTTATTTGTTGGGAACAAACAGCAAAGAGTTCCTGTTAAAGGTGATAGCAGAATGTTGGAGGCCACTACCAGCTTTTCAGGAAAGAAGTCTTTTGGCTCAGAATTTCATGGAGCTTCTGACTGTAAATAAAAATTGCAATGACTTCTGCTTGGAAGCGGGGATGGGAGATCTGAGAGTAAGTGCACTCTGTCCAGGGCAGCCTCCTGCGGAAATGATTTCCAGAGCAGAGTGCCAAAGTGCTTTCGTAAATGACTCTGGCTCACCCCTTTCTCCATCTTCTACCCTGTGTATACAACATTTATAAAAATAAACATTTGCTGGAGGCATTTGGGAAGAAGCCAAGGTGAAGCACCCAGCAAAAGAAACAGATACTCAGAACTCCCAAGAAGAGTATGTTTTCAGAGGGGGAAACAGAGGGACTAGCGGATGTTTGGGAGGATGGTGATAGGAGAGGAATGTATGAGTTTTAGAGTTTCCATTCTTTCCACTCTTGGCTTCTCCTCTCATTCACTATATTGTTAGGAGTGAATGAGAGTGAATGAACTTCTCCACTAGACTGTATGATCCTTGAGGGAAGGGACTCTCAAATGAGTACTCATTTTTGGATTTGGGTTATTTATCCAAATACAATTCATTTATCAAGTACCTACTTCATGCCAGGAACTCTGCTTCTACAACCACATCGATCATGCATTAGCTGCTCCATAGTTAAATGAGCATTCCTTCAACCTTAAAAGTTAGTACTCCATTTGCTCCACTGGGCCCAGCAAACATGTCATCTTCTCATAAAAGCCAGATCTAAACTCCCACCCTAGGCAAAATGGGATTTTCCTCCTGTAAACTTTGTGGCTTTTCAGATTTCCCTCACTTCAAGCTCTGTAATAGAAGCTCGCTGAGTGTGAGGCTTGGCTTTGCTCACCTGTACACCCCATTGCCTAGAACAGTGCCTGGAATACAGCAGTAGCTACGATCTGAATGTTTGTGCTTCCTCCCATTGCAAAATTCATATGTTGGAAACTGGTACCAAACATGATATAATAGCATTAACAGGTGAGGACTTTTGGGAAGTTAGTAAGTCGTTAGGGCTCTGCCCTCATGAATGGGGTTATAAAATGCCCTTATAAAAAAGGTTGAAGAAAGGTATCGCCCCTTCTATCATGTGAGGCTACAGAAAGTGCCATCTAAGAGGAACAGGCCCTCAGATGATGAATCTGCTAGTGCCTTGACCTTGGACTTCTCAGCCTCCACAAATATAAGCAGTAAAATCTGTTGATTATTAATTATCCAGTTTAAGCTATTAATATTTTGACATAGCAGCCTGAAAAGATGAAGTCAGTAGGTATTCCATTAATATGAACAAATGATTAGTACTCAATTCCACATTATTTTAAAGTCAAATATTTTGAGTCTGTCTCTATTGCTAGACTGTGAACACTTTGATGGAACAGGTGGTGCTATTTTCTTCTTAATTTATTCATTTTATGGCGTATAGAAGTTACTTAGTAGATGGTAATGGGGTAAACGTATAATCAAACCTTCATTTATTTTATGAGTTTCTCTTATTCTCTGCTTTATCAAGTATAACATGTAACTTCATTACATAAAATGTATATTACAAAAGAGGTACAGTCAAAGGCTCTTGCCGAGATAAGGGTATGACAGGGAGTGGTGGAAGAACGTGGTACAACCCAGACCGATGCCACAAACAAGAACCTCACAGAGGATGTGCCATGAAAGCTAAAGAATAAATTTGAATACATGGTGTACTCAAGTGATAAGTAGTCCTGAATTTGGCAAGGGTGAAGAAAGAGGTGAGGATAGGGAGATGTTTATTCAGACAAAGAAAGCAGCATTTATTATAGCATACAAGTGATAAAGTGAAAGGAAAATAGTAGTTCAGGAGAATGATAGAAGTTCAAAATGGCCAAAAGGTAGATTGCAGGTTAGGTGGGGTATTTAGTGGAGAGGAGGCACGAAGTGAGGGAGTCAGGGATCATGTCAAACAAAGCCATTATCCATGATCAGGTTAGCCTTTGCCCCCTTTCTTTTCTCAGTGCTGAGTCACATATTTTCTGCCCTGATCTTCATAAACACACAGAGGCATTAGGTAGGTAGGTAATCTGCTAGAAAGACTAATGAACTAATATCAAGAGAAATGAAGTCAGTTGAAAATCTCTGGTTGGTAGAACTGGACCTAAATTCATAATCTTCACACTCTTTTGTTTCCTTCCTTTCCTTTCCCTTTCTTTCCTTCCTTCCTTCCTTCTTTCTTTCCTTCTTTCCTTCCCCCTCCCTCCCTCTCTCCTCCCTCCGTCTCTCTCACCCTCGCTCTCTTTCTTTCTTTCTTTTTCTTTCTTTCCTTCTTTCTCTCTTTCTTCCTTTCCTTCCTTCCTTCCCTCCCTTCCTTCCTTCCTTCCTTCCTTCTTTTCTTCCTTCCCCCTCCCTCCCTCTCTCTTTCCTCCCTCCCTCTCTCTCTCTTTCTCTCTCTTTCTTTCTTTCTTTCCTTCTCTCTCTCTCTTTCCTTTCTTTCTTCCTTCCTTCCTTCCTGCCTTCCTTCCTTCCTTCCTTTCTTTCTCTTTCCATAGTTTCACTCGTGTTGCCCAAGCTGGAGTACAATGGCATGATCTCAGCTCACTGCAAACTCCCTTTTCTGTGTTCAAGCAATTCTCCTGTCTCAGCCTCCCAAGTAGCTGGGCTTACAGGTATGTGCACCATGCCTGGCTATTTTTTTTTTTTTAATTTAGTAGAGATAGGGTTTCACCATCTTGGTCAGGCTGGTCTTGAACACCTGATCTCAGGTGATCCACCTGCCTCAGCCTCCCAAAGTGCTAGGATTACAAGTGTAAGCCACCACACCTGGGCAATCTCCACACTCTTAAATCCAAATGGCAGCAGGAGGAATGGAAACTAGATAACATTTTTTATGCCAATTCTAATTAACTGGTAGTGGCTGTCTGGAGTCTGTTTTCAGTTTGTGATCCAACTGTGTCCTATGGAAATGAGAACTAGGATTGATTCACCCTGATGCCTCTGGAGGGTGAGGGAAGGGCAGGCAGCCCCACCTGTCATGCATCTCGTGTGTCCTGCAACCGCGTTGTGCAATTCTCACTTACACCACACAGAAATCTAGTTCTCGGTAAATTCTTTCTAAATGATTATGATTCTTCATTTACCCCCTTTCTTTGTTGGAACATTTCTTCACTATGACACATACCAGAGAATTTCCTAGAAATCCAGAAAACTGCTAGTGTGGGCCAGTCAGGCTAGTGATTACGAAATTCTCCAAATTCAAAAATGGTTCATTTGAATCAGCCAAACCAAAGAAAACTCTTACCACCGACCCCTGCCCACAGATTTTTGAATGAAAGTGAATTAGGGTTATCCAATTACACACATGTTAACAGTGATTACTACCTTAAGCTGACTGCATTTCATTGCCATAGGAAGCATTTTAATTATCCAAGACTTAGATATTGAAAAATGTGTGGAAGCTAAGGTGTCCTCCCTCCCATAGTACGACATTGGTACTTTTTTGTAGGTGCTCACCACGTATTTTTCTGCCATGATGATAGCACATTTCACTTAATAGCTATTTTGTAAATACTTCTTGAATGCATAAAGCAATGAATTAATTATTGCAACAAATAGGTAAATAAGTGAGGAAGAAATTAATTATTCTTATCTAGCGCTAATGAAACTTTTTGGGGAGAAGAACCATGTGTTTTCATCTTTGTGCTACTGTGGAGGCTAGCATATTATCTAATATGTAATGGTTTTTTATTAAACATATATAGATTTATTGGAATATTATCACTCCTAGTAGATTATATGTCTTTATATACTTTGGACTATAGTCTATGGATGTGGACAACATTCCATGTGCTTTTTAAAATTCTTCACAGAATCTAGTATGGTATCTGGTGCTTAGTAAGGTTAGACCTTACTAAGAATGTATGTTTTATATCATCTTTGGGATTTGAATTTCTCACAAGTGGTTCATACATCACTTGTGTCACAATATTAATATTAGAACCCAGAAGAAATCATTCTTAGTTCCAATTCCAAGACCAAGCATGAGAGTTTTCAACAAACTTGTTGGGTGGTTCTGATGAACAAAAGTTAGAGAATCATCTTCTAAAACAAGAGCTACTTGAGGCTAGAACTAGGTTTATGTATCTTTGAGTTCCTTGTAATGCAGCATAATTCCCAGGTCAACGTTGGTCTTATTTATTGAATGTAGGAGCTTTCAGGGTAAGTAACCTGCTGGCTGTGATGACTGTTGATGTGGTTTGGATCTGTGCCCACCTCTCCACCTGCCCCCCACCAAATCTCCTGTTGAATTGTAATCCCCAATGTTGGATGTGGGACCTGGAGGGAGGCGATTGGATCTTGGGGATAGATTTCTTGTGAATGGGTTAGCACCATTCCGTTGGTGCTGTTCTCATGGTAGTGAGTGAGTTCTTATGAGTTCTGGTTGTTTAAAAGTGTGCATCTTCCCCTTCGCTCTCATGCTCCCACTCCTGCCATGTAAGATACCTGCTCCCTCTTTGTCTTCTGCCATGACTGTAAACTTCCTGAGGCCTCCCCTAAAGCAGAAGCTGCTATGATTCCTGTGCAGCCTGTAGAACCATGAGCTAATTAAACCTCCTTTCTTTATAAATTACCCAATCTCAGGTATTTCTTTATCACAATGTGACAATGGACGAATACAAATGTCAAATTGGTAATGTACTACCAAGGTAGTCAAGTTAACAGGTGATCTCACAAGGGTGAAATTACGTATCATAGTTGTTTTCACTGAAGTGCTTTTCTGGAAGTTAGGAGAGAGTGCCTCAAACTTAGTGAAACTAGGAGTTCTCAACACTGCACATGGTCAGGGACCTTATCTAAGCAATATGCTGCTGGTATTGTTGAGTTCACGAATCTCTGAACTCAACAACACCACCTAATGTATGGACATTGATCAGGTTCTCTGTAAACAGACTCCAAGGCTGAGATTTGTGTGTCAGAAGTTCCTCAAGAGGTGCTTTTGGGAGATGCACCTGTGGGAGTGTGAAGGCACTAGGACTGGGCAAAGGAAGGAGTTGGTTCTGATGCAGTCACAACAGAGGCTTTCATCAGTCCCATGGGAAGCACTGAAGCTGGGATGGCCTTCAGAGTTGTTCCATGTGAAGCAAGGGGGCCATGTCTTTGTAATCCCACATTGAAGAGTATTGGATATGGGCTGACCCCGGGAAGGGGTGTGACCTGTGGTGAGGAGGCTCCCTTCAGTAGAGGGCAGTTGGTAGCTGGAGAGCTGTTAGTGTACAGGAATCCCAACATCTGGGAAAAGGAGTCCCTTTGTCCTGAAGAAAGGATGCTCACCTCTGTGTGCAACATGTAAATTATCTACCATAACCATTTCTGAAGAATTTACGGTTTGAAGATACTACACTATGTTGCAGTAGATCATAGGCTTTGGGGTCAAGAATAATGAACCTATATCGTACCGCTTCTTTTTATTAGCTGTGTAACCTACATAAGTCACTTAAGTTTTCAGAATCTCAGGTTTTTATTTGTAAAGTGGTGTTTCCCAATGCCTGGATCCTGGAGGATGATACAAACACCTCTGACTCCTCACCCTTTCTCCTTAAAGGTTACTTAACATTGGCTCAACATTCATTCATCCGTCAGACATCCTTTTCTGGTTTAACTAATTATATATTTGTAAAACTAAAATGACTTGTGGGTAGGTACAGTTGTATCCCTTGAGCATGTTTACTAAATTGGTACCTTTTGAAAAAAATAACTTTATTTTATTTTGAGACAGGGTCTCACTCTGTAGTCCAGGCTGGAATGCAGTGGCATGATCTTGGCTCACTGCAGCCTCTGCCTTCCAGGTTCAAGCAATTCTTCTGCCTCAGCCACCCAAATAGCTAGAATTATAGGCATGTACCACCAAGCCTGGCTATTTTTTTTTTTTTTTCTGTAGAGGCAGGGTTTTGCTATGTTGGCCAGGCTGGTCTTGAACTCCTGACCTCCAAGTGATAGGCCCACCTCAGTCTCCCAAAGTGCTGGGATTACAGACATGAGCCACCGTACTGGCAGAAAATAATAACTTTTAAAGGAAGTATATTGACAGGTTTTACATCCTAATATAATAAAGTAATTAATGGAAACAATATGAAAAAAACCACTTATTTAAAAAATATTTGAGTGCCTATATCCTATGTCAGCCCTATTCTGTGTGCTTGGGATTTATCTGTAAACAAAGTAAATGGAAATCCTCTCTTTTTCAGAGCATACCTTCTTAGAGTGAACTAAAAACAAATTTAAATAAATAAACAAGTTTATTAGAAAGTAATAAGTGTGGGGAAAACAAGGATTTAGGGAGGATGCAGGTTGCAGTTTGAAATAGGGTGATCAGAGTGAGCCTCACTGAAAAAGAATGGCATTTGAATGAGGTGTTATGGGAGTCAGTTTGAAGAAGAGTATTCTGAGTAGAGATAACAGCTGGTGCAAGGATCCTGAGGCAGGAGGGTGCCTGTCATATGTGAGGAATAGCAGGGAGTCAGACCTTGAGACAAGCAGAGAAAGTAATCAAAGTGTGGTGCTTTGACTATCCTAGCCTCTTCACCAACACACAATTCAGGGCCTACCCTCCCAAAGCCATTCCTAAGCCCTTCCCCAAACCCTTGCTTTGCTGGAGGAGCCCACACTATGTGATGTTCATTCCTCTTCACTTTCTAACTCCATGCATGGAGCAGGAAACTACATACACCATGGAGTGTTATTAGTCCAGCTTTCCTCTTTTTCTATAGCAACCGCAATAGTGGATTCAGTCTGGAAAACATCACTAGGGTAGAGTAAAAAACATACACACACACACAAAATCTAAGTTACCTACAAGCCTGGAACTGACATCCCCAAATGAGCTTCCACAAGAAAGCTCAAGGCCAGTCCTCATCTTTCTTCAGTATGTCTATGATAGTCACTAGAAACTGACCTTGTATGTTTCCACAACTTGAATGTTTCATCCTGGAGTGGAATTTATTAAATGGAAAGAAAAAGTCAATGATTTGTGATATAAGTAACAATACTGCCTCTTAGACTTATTCCTCCCCTATGATCTGGATTCCATTTGGATTGAATATTTTCATAGATGTACACACACAGGGTGGTTCCCAGTGCTTGAATTCATACTCATAACTCAGCCTTGGTATCCTAAAAGTATATACTGATGGATCTCACAATGTCATAGAGAAAAGTGTGCAAGATTTTAATTGACATTCTTGACCTCCATATCTTCTGTGATTTTATTTCTATGTGTGAAGAAGGAAAATTCTGGATCCTTTTCCCCATGTCCAGGAGACGCTACATAATTTCAGTCCTTGAAAGCCAAAAACCTACGGATTTGCTGGTCCTGATTTGGTGCATTTAATGGTGTGCAGTTCCTTCTGAAAGACCTAAATGTTGCTACAATATTTCCAATGAATTATCCAAAACACATTTTTGCTCTCTCTGATTTTTTCCCCACTGTCTCTAAAAACCATTTTGACAATGCTACGAAATAACTGTAATTTTTGTCAAGATGCTTAAAATTCATAAATCTCTTTTTTATCTGTAAGAAAGAATCCTGTAACTGGAACAGAATGACAAAGATTTGACACATGGCACTTCCATGTATTAACTTTGTGATCTGAAGCCAGACACTTAAGCATTCTGCACTACAGTGTCCACGTCTGACTAAGTACTTCACAAGAAACTATGTAACTATATTGTGGAATAAGCTTTGCCGAATAACTATAAATTGATATTCAAGTGAAAGAGGCATTAAGATCTGCGGCTGGTGGTCACTGAGGTCTCTTCCTCCCAAATGTAAATTTCTGTGACACGCAGAGCAGTGGCTTAAATTTTCCTAATTTATTTTTTAAAAAAAGGCACTCACATGTGCATTTGCTTGTTCTACTCATATTATATCTGTTTCCTTTGGTAGTTAACCCCTCTGAGTCCCAGATGTATATCTTACAGCTCTTGAAGCATCATCCTGTTTCTCACCAGTAGAATCAGTTTATGTTAGCAATTAAGAACTCAGACTCTAGGGCCAGAAAAATTCCAAATTCTTTCACTCACTAGCTGCCGTGACCTTGGACAAATTTCTTCACTTCTCGAAGGCCAAGTTCTACAAAGTAGGAATAATATTGGTAATAACTTTATAGGATATTGATTGGATTAATGAAATAATGCATGTAATTGTTTTAGCATAGTGCCTGGCACATAGCAAGTATTTAAAATTGATTATTATTGTTGTTGTTGCTATTGTTATTAATATTATTATATAACCATAAATGTCATATAACTCTATTTTTTAAGTTAGGCATTGAAATTTTGTCTGCCAAGAAAAATGACTCTAGGTCATTAAGGTTAAAATGTTTAACATGAACGCAATGTTGTTAATATATTTTTCTCGTAGATCATCATTTCTTTATAAAAGAAAGCCATTCTGATGCATTATTATGATCACTGTTTTAAAAGGGGGTAGGGGTGGAGGATGGTGGGGAACTGAACTATCAGGCTTAACTGAGAATCCATTGTAATTAGGTGCTGTGCTAAGAATAGAATTGAGATATTTGGACTGTAATCAATATGTACTTAAAAGAGAGAGGGCTTTCAAGCAGAAGAGAAAAGGGTATTCGACCAGCAATTCTACTACTGTCATGTACACTGCTCCCTTCAATTTCTCCAACAAAACACATATGTAGAAATTTTTATGTCCAGGCTGCTTTTACTAGCTACTCCCAGTTTATCCAGCTCTCATTACAACCTGATGCCTTTTTCCCTGAGAGTTTTTTTTAAAGCTTGAAGTTTATGCAAGTAATTTGTTGCAATACAGATCCTGAAGAAATTTATCATCTTGCAGACTTTTGTTTGACTCTTAGCTCTGACATTTACATTAGCTGTGTGACCTTGAGAAGATTCTGAGCATCTCTTGACATACTTTCCTCCAATCCAATGTGATGGTTAAATGAGATAATCTATCATTTCTTGAGTGCCTATCATTCTTCTTGTCCTAGGCAAGGTGAGAAATACCAAAAAAATCTTTACATGGAGTCTAACTTTAAGAGATATATAGACGAGATATGTATGCAAATCACACTGCACTACTCTGCAAATGACAAATTAATAAGCTGTAGCTGTTTTATTATTATTGCCAGTAACAGTATGATTATGATTATCTGCTATTAAAGAGCACTGGGCAGGAGAAGACACACAGGTTTTCAAGTCAATGGGAGCAACCAGAGCAAAAGTGTTTGGGTTGGAACCCAAGATGTAATTGGGAAACTGAATGCATGTATAAAGCTGACAGCACTTAATAATTGGAAAACTCAGGAAGTAAACGTTGAGTCTTAACCCGATCGCCACCCCCCAATACACACAGTTAAGTGTAAAACCAAAAGTAAAAGGTGAAGATTTTGATTCACCTCAAGGCAGCTCATTTCCCTGCGTCCTTATAGCTAGGACTGTGCCTTAATCTTTTCTCCTGAGCAAAGGGATATGGGAGAGAAGTTCAAACTTGGAGTCTTTCTAAGGTGATAGGGTTTAAAGAGAGCATCTCTGATTGCTCCTTGGAAGTTTTTACAGGTTTCTTTTTCTCTAGATGTGGCAGCTGATGGTGTAGGACACAGCCTTGCTATCCCATATAAAACAAAGGAATACAGTGGACTAGGATGCCAGAGTACCAAAATGGATCTTGGCGTGTTTGCTCAGTTCCTTCTTTGGGGTAATTGAAGACCAGGGAGGGGAAAACTTGGGTAAAATTATGCAGCCAAAAGGTAGTAAAAACCACAGCTGATGGGAACCCAGGATGTGTGGTTCAAAATTGAGTGCTGTTTTTTCACCATATAACACAGTTGTTTGCATCCACAGAGCACATTACAAAAGAATATAACTAAAAAATGCCTTAGATACCTGAGGCCTCTCAGTTTAGAGATGGGAATACTGAGGCCTGCAGAGAGAAACAGACTTGTCCAAGGCAATAGTGAATAAATTGTTGCATTTCAACTACAATTTAAATCTCTGTACTCAAACGAT
This sequence comes from Cacajao melanocephalus, assembly GCA_963573385.1. NCBI lineage: Eukaryota > Metazoa > Chordata > Mammalia > Primates > Pitheciidae > Cacajao > Cacajao melanocephalus. Next base: position 136,315 of record CAUYLG010034212.1, read on the forward strand.
AGACTTTCTAGTGCCCATTCTCACACTGTTAGAAAAAGCTCGTGGGCTGGAGATTTTTGGGTGCACTCTCTACTCCTTGAAATTTTCTGCATATAGACCAGAAGTCAGCCTTTGAAAGCCTTAAGCTTGTGGTTGGCCATACCCCAGGTTGGCTGCATGTACCTCCCAAGTGGCAATTCCCATGAAATATCTCACAAAAACATAGTGGAAAGGAATGAAATCTTTTATTAAATCTGTTTTAGGCTTGTTGCCTGCTGGACTATCTTGGCCAGTTCAACTTCTTCCTTAATTTCTTGGCTTTTAAACATAAAGTACAGGTGCTGATCTTGGGAGTCCAGAGGAATCCAGAATGCTGACCTCAGGGTGAGTGATCCTGTGGGTGCTGTTTGTACCTAGAGCGCCTATTGGCTGAGTGTTGCTGGCCAGAGCTACCTACAGAGACAAGCCATTCAGCTCCTTGGCCAGGTACTAGTGAAAGAACCACAACAAACAAGGGCATCTGGAAACATGTAGTCAGAATTGGCACACTTGCAGGGGAAGTGCAGTGCAGTATACTACATTATTTCTGCAACCACAGCTCTGTATTTTAAAGGGAAAAATAATCACACATAATGTTTCATATTTCAATTTTAAAAGAGGGAGGCTTGGTTTCTAACGTCAAACACAGAGTTCAGGGCAAGGCACGCAGTTGGATTTGTAATTTATTTTCATATGCTTATTTATTTATTTATGGCTAACCGAGTTCCACAAAGAATTTGAAGCAAAGGATTTGTAATTTTTTTTTTCTCTCCCAAGTTTGGTTAGGCCAACAGTTGTCATTAAGCGGCTTATCATTGCACTAGAAATTTGGGAGACAGATAAAAGAAGATGTGTCATTCTTGGCCTCAAGGTCTCAATCACAGGAAACAAAGATAGAATGATGATGATGATTATGACGATGATGTGCACAATGTTATGGTTTATCAAAGTATTATCACATGTGGTAACCTAATGATCTTCTTAAGTGATACTGCAAGCAAATATAATTTTCTCTAGCTTACACAAAGTACTAAATTGATATACTAAGAAAGGAAGAATGGTCTACTCAGTTTCACTTGGCTGATAGTTGGTAAAATCAAACCTGGAATCCCAGAATTCTTAAATTCAAAATCAAATCTTTTATTGAGCAGTTCAGGAACTGACACAGAAAAGAGGAAGAAAAGCTGATATTGTTTAGAAAGCCTTTATGAAACAGATGATATATGACTAAGCAAGAAAGACAAGAGGTTTTTTCGGTGGAATTGAGAAAGAAAGAGCCATGCAACAAAAGACTTCTCATCTCTTCACAGAAGAAACTGACCAAGTTTAAGCACATTTCCATATCTACTTGGTGTTAAATGCTTCCTCAAGCTCATCCATTTGCCTCCTAGCCAGAATAGCACTACAGGTGGTTCAGACTATCCTGATGGTTACAAAGCCCAGCTTTCACCTTTTCCCAGATGAGGACCTAGTTTAGGTCATAGTTTCCATCAGGCCCACTACAGTTAGAGCCTGAGAAGCTCCAGCCTTGATGGGATTCATGGAGCCTCTGGCTGCATACACAGGCTGGGTGGTAAAACCCTTTTGAAATTCACCTGGCTAATACTTGGTAGAGTCAAACCAGGATTCTACTCACCAGGAAGACGTTTGTCAATGGAAAACAGGAACAGAGAAGGACGCTGATAGATACTTTTCCTTTTTTCATTTTTCTATACGACCTTTGTCCAGCTGTTTTGAGATGCAGCAGCCTTGAAGGACCAAACAACCAATTATATTTTCTAGAGAAGTAGTAGCCATCTTATAAAGGCTTTCCCTTAAAATATTATGTTCACTTATTTCTAGAACATGAAACTCTCCTTGTTTTTCTTGTTCTTTCTGCTCACACCTTAGTCTTGTTTGGAATTCTTAATATTGAAATGCCCGGGTCTCCATCTTCAGACATTTTCTTATCTAGGGTTAATATGTTTTTGTGAAAACGCATTCCTATTGTGGATAAATAACAAACATATTTTTTTTAAAGCCTGGAACTGTTTCCTGGACTTTCAGATTTGTTTATTAAACGAACTGCCTGATCAGAATCTCTTTGTGTATGTCTAATCAGCATCTCAAACTTAACACGACTACAACCCAACCCTTTATCTTCCCCGCATACAGCAAATATACAAATTTGCTCTCTAGTAGTTTTCCCCACCTCATAAAGTGCCCATTCTAACCTGCTGTTGCCAGAGTAATCTTTGACCTCTTTTTCTCAACATCCCCCTATCATCTCCAATCCATTAATGAATATGGAATCAATCTTCTTATCCCCTTCCACAGCAAGATGCCATTGTATTTTGCTAGATTAGTGCAGGAGCCTCCTAACTAATAATGTCCTTGGGGCTACCCCATCCCCCTACTTTCAAGGCAGAAGACAGCAACTTTTTAGAACACAAATCAGATGACATCTCTCCTTAGCTTAAAACTCTCTTAAATTTTGCAACTTGCTCAGAGTAGAAGGCTGTCCTTAAAATGGCCTACAAGTCTCTCTTCTGTCTGGCTCCCCATGATGCCAACAACCTTTTCCTTTCTGTCTCCATACCAATTGTCTTAGACTCTTTGCCCCTCCTCCAACATGCTATGCTTGCTATCTCCTTGGGCCTCTGCAGTCACCATTCCTCTGACTAGAGGTAAGTTACTCTAAATATGTGTCTGGATCACTTTGTCACCTCTTCAGGTCATTGCTCCAATGACATCTTCTCAAGAAAGCCCCTTCTGACCACCTTACATAATATTCCCATTGAACTCTTGTCTCCTTTACCTGCTTATTTATTTATTTATTGAGATGGAGTCTCACTCTGTCACACAGGTTGGAGTTGCAATGGCACAATCTTGGCCCACTGCAACCTCCGCCCCCTGTGTTCAAGTGATTCTCCTACCTCAGCCTCCTGAGTAGCTGGGACTACAAGCACCTGCCACCACGCCTGGCTAATTTTTGTATTTTTAGTGGAGATGGGGTTTCACTATGTTGCCAGGCTGGTCTCAAACTCCTGATCTCATGATCCACCCGCCTCAGCTTCCCGTAGTGCTGGGATTACAGGTGTGAACCACTGCGCCCGGCCTATTATTTATTTATTTATACTTATACCTATTTGATGTACATATTTTGGGAGTACAAGCAATAACTTTAAACATTCATATAATCAAACCAGGGTAATTAGCATTATACATTCATATAATTTTAATCAGGGTAATTAGGATATCCATCACCCTAAATATTTAGCTTTTCATTATGCTGGAAACATTCAACTTATTCTCTTCTAGCTATTTTGAAATGTACAAGCAAATAATTTTAACTACAGTCATGTTATTTGATTTTTTTGTATACCATTTCTCCCATTAAACATGTGACCTTTTTTGCTTATTTATTTGATGTATGGTCTGTGCCTATGCTCTCATTGTAAGCCCTGTGAGTCTCAGGCCCTCATCTACCCTCCTATCCCCAAGCCCTTGGGACAGTATCTGGCACATGGAAGATGCTCAATAGATATTTGTTGAATGAGTGAGCGGTCTGTCTCTTTACCCCGAGTGCTCTATGATTGTCTTTCCTTTGGGATCAGTATTTCCGATTGCTGAGGTGATGAGAATGGCATGGTAAAATGCTTTTATGGTCGTCACTTGCTACTCAGAGTCTGAACAGAAGCTGCATCCCTCCCCATGTGCAGGAAACCACAGTACGTCCTCTGCAGCGTATCTGTGACTCTGGCCCTTAACAAAGAGCAAGAACATTAACATGAACATAGTCCAGTCTTACAAAAGGCTGTCTGTGACCCATTGTTCCCTTCCCTCAAGGAGCTTGCAGGCTCATAGGGCAGGTAAGGCATTCCCAAGCAGCTAGTATAGTGTGCTGACAGCAATGAGTTACAGAGTGACATTTGCACATGGAAGAGGGAAGGAAAAGTATTGGAAAAAGGCCTTAATTTTTTATTTGAGCCAAATCTTAACATGGTATTTCAATGAGCAAAAATAAAATGAAAAGGGGACATTGAAAAAAAAAATTTACCATGGGACCATGAGACTTGAGAGAAATTGATTCTGGAAGCCGTGGCTGAGCATCTGGGTTTATTCAGGTTCTGAAGGGCAGCATTATGAGTGGACCCAAAGATCAACAAAGGCCTCACAGAGCCAGGGATTTGGTAACAGTTTGTGAGAAGATAACAATGCAAAATTTAGCCTGTGTTGGCTGTCATTATCCTAGAAGTCTCTTCCAGACAATTTAAAGGACTCATGACAACTCTTAAGAAAAAAAATACATATGTCAAAATGTGTATTTGAAGGAAGCAAACTGTTTTGTATGGCTTACGTATCAAGGCTGGTTAGTGAAGAATGAATAAAGAAAGTCTTATTATAATCATTGTCATTACAATAACAATTAATGTGGTTGCTTGTGTGGAGCAAGGAAATTCTTGTGCAAATGGCCTTTAATAATAGTTGACGAACATCTGGACTCTCATCTATCAGGTCAGCTTGAAGATAATTTTACTTATAATTTACTGGCTTTTGCTCTCATCCTTTCACTTTTTAAAAATTGGGAAAGTAATTGCAATTTTAACAGGACAAGCAATTTACACTATAAAATGTATTTTGTGGTTCTGTTAGTGAACTGAAGCTCTAGCAGAGTCAGCTTATATGCCAATTCATCAAAATGTATCTGCCCTCAAATAACAGACAAAAGGATCTAGGACTAGAAGATGATAAGTTTGAACCCCTGCCTTGCTAATTGTTGGCTGTATGAACTTAGTTAGAGACTCCCCCAAACCTTGATTTCCCTCTCTGTGAAATAGAGAAAATACTAAGGCTATTTCTAGGAAGATTCAATGAGATAAGATCCAATAATACAAAGTGCTTTGCAAATTATAAATCTCAGTTTGTGTAGAACATTTGTGTTCTTATTGCAGTTATTACTTATATATCAGTTCTTCTGTCTCTTCCTCAGTGTCTTCATTAAGAGATGCTGACAAAATTCAGTTGCAATTGTATATACTATTTAACTAGTTGAAAAAAATTAAGAATATTCTCATTTACCAATAGCATAAAAAATACTTAGAAAAAAATTTAACCAAGGAAATGAAAAACCTGTTCAGTGAAAACAATAAGATATTGATTAAAGAAGCTGAAAAAGATACAACTAAATGGAAAGATGTCTTATGTGCATGGACTGGAATAATTAATATTGTTAAAATATCCATACAATCCAAAGCAAGCTGAAGATTCAGTGCAATCCATATGAAAATTTTAATGGCGGTTTTTCATGAAAATAGATAAAACAGTCCTAAACTTCACCTTAAACCACAAAAGACCCTGAATAGCCCAAACAATCTTGAGCAAGAACAAAGCTGGAGGAATCATACATCGTGATTTCAAACTATATTACAAACCCATGGTAATTTTAAAAATATGGTATTGGCATTAAACAAAAACAGACATATGGACCAATGGCACAGAATATAGGACCCAGAAACAAACCCATGCCTATAAGGTCATATCTTTGACAAAAGCTCCAAGAATATCCAATGATGAAAGTACAGTCTTTCAATAAATGGTGTTGGGAAATTGGAAATCCACATGTAAAGGAATGTAACTGAACTCTGATCTTATATCACAGGAAGAACTTAGCTAGAAATGAATGAAGGAATGTAAGGCCTGAAATTGTAAAATATCTAGACAAAGACATAAGGGAAAATCTCTTTGACATAGGGGAAAATCTCTTTCGTCTTGGCAATGATTTTTAAAAATACGACATGAAGATCAGACACCAAAAACAAACAAATGGGACTATATCAAACTAAAACGTTTCTTCACAGCAAAGAAAACCATCAACAAAATGAAAAGACAACCCACAGAATGGAGAAAATATTTGCAAACTATACATTTGATAAGGAATTAATATAAAAAATTAAAAATCCACACAACTTAGCAAAATTCTAAGAAGAAAACAAAACCAAATAACTACATACAAGCCAATTAAAAATAGGCAAAAGATTTGCATAGATATTTCTCACAAATAGACATATGAGTGACCAATGGGTATGTTAAAAAGCGCTCAACAGCACTAATAATCAGGGAAGTGCAAATAAAAATCACATTGGGATATTACCTCACACCTGTTAGGATGACTATTATCAGAAAGACAAGAGATAGCAAATGCTGGTGAGATGTGGAGAAAAGGGAACCCTTGTGCACTATTAGTAAGACGGTAATTGGCACGGCCATTACGATGAACAACTAAAGAGGTTCCTCAAAATATGAAGGGTAGAACCACTGTATGCTCCATATATCCCACTTATGGCTATTAATTCTGTTGCAAAGTAAATGCAATTAAAATGTCAAAGAAATATCTGCATACCCATGTTCCTTGCAGTATTATTCACAATAGCCAAGATATGGAAACAACCAAAGTGTCTGTCAATGGATTAATTGATAAAAGAAGTGTGATATATATGCACAATGGAATATATTCAGCCAGAAAAAAAGAAGGAAATCCTGCCTTTCTACAGCAGGGATGAACGGGAAGAAAATTAGGCTAAGTGAAATAAACCAGATACAGAAGGACAAATACTTCATGATCTCGCTTACATGTGGAATGTAAAAATGTCAAATCACAGAAGCAGGGAGTAGAAAGGTGATTGCCAGAGGGTAGGAGGTAGGAGGGGGAAACAGGGAGATGGTCAAAATGTACACATTTTTGGCTATAAGATGAGTAACTTCAGGGGATCTCAAACATAGCATAATGATGTTGGGTGACTGTAGTTAACAAGGCTGTATTTTATACTTGAAATGTGCTAAGGTAGTTGATCTTAAGTGTCCTCACTATACACACACATAACAGAAGGTGACAGATATATAAATTAGCTTGATGTTGATATCATTTCACAATGTACACATTTATCAAATTATCACAATGTGCACCTTAAATATATACTGAGTAATATTTATTGATTACACTTCAACAAAAATAAAATTATATTAAAAAACAAAAATATGCAGAATTTAATATAGTCTCTGGTTTTATTTCTCCTACTTCTGTTCCCAAAGGCTCAGTGCTAGGGGAGTCAGAATCAACCTGTACTCTTCAAAGAAAGAAAATGGTAAGATAAAGGAGATCTCTAGAACCAGTGACTGGAGCTCTTCCTTCCATGAAAACATTGGGTGTATGCAGACTCATCCATGAATCTAGATTGCAAGGATGTGACCTATGTAATAAACTTTCTACTTATTGCTCATCATCATCTTTAATGACAAAAACATAGTAACAACTAATATGTCTCTTGGGGAAAATAAATACTTTAATGGGCTTGTTAAGGTAAGTCTTTTAAAAATCTTTTTTTTTTGTGAAGTATTTCATAGACAGATAAAAGATTGGTATCCATAATACATAAAGCACCTTAAAAATCAATTAAAATGTCAATGTAAATGACCCAAGGTTATATATAGCCACCTGACAGAAGAGAAAACATAATGGCTTATAATGGCCTAAAAAATATAAAAATATGCTTTACCACACCAGTAATAAGGGAAAAGTAAAAACGAACAATCCAAAACAGAAACAAACAAAACAACAGTGACAGACCACTTTGCATCTAACAGCTTGACAAAAATTAAAAATCTAATGTATTCTACTGATAATTCAATACATTGTAATTGTCTTTAGTCCTGTATATTTTAGTCACTTTAATGAACTTCTGTGAGGTTTTTGTGTGTGTGTTGAAAGAGGTCAAGGAACATTATAATTTTATTTATATAAAGTGTTCCATTTACTTATGGAGTCTTGTGCATTACTTTGTAAATTATTCACTCAACCACCAGCTTAGTGCATAGTCAAATTAAAAAAAAAAAAAAAACTTTGCTGTTTCAGTCAATCTTTGTTCACCAAAGCTTCCCTCTCTTTCCATCTTGTTTCTGAGGTGTGCTACTTCCATGCATCAGGAGAAAAAACTAAACATTTCCTAAATAAACATTGATTTCGTTCATATCATTTTAAACCAGCCAGGATTTAAGCCACTTTGAAGGGTTTTTTTTCCTGCACTAAACAGGACATTGTACTCAGCAACCTTTTTGCTTCTTTCCAACTTTGAGATCATATAACTACATAGATTCCAAATGCACTTTTAATATTTTAAACATAATATTCAAGGAAAAGTCAAAGGATTGGTGGAGAGGATTGTCAGGGCGGGCTGGGGGTATGTAGGATGCAGTGAGGAATGGGGTTGGGGGGTCAAGTGGTACCAATTTTGGGTTGGAATTCTGTAAGCAGCAGTGGGTCACAGATGAATCTCATAGAGGGCTTAAAGAGTAGCATGTGCACAAAGTTAACAGTCACACAGCGTGCACCCCAGTAGGGCTGATGACATCTCAGTCTCTACATCAGGTCCACAGCCTCTGGAGGTGGGACCTTGTAACCACCCTCAGATTCCTATGTAGTGTTTTTTCCAGAGTTCCCTGGGATTCTTCCCCTACAGGGCTCTACCATCCTGTCCCAAGCTGAAATATTCCCTCAAAGTTCTGTCTCTCTGATGTTAGAATGTGTACCACCTGCACAGCCATACAATGGGACTATTGCCTCCTGCTTAGAAGAGACTTCTGGGAAACACATTTGGCTTCCTGCACATCTGGGGGATTATGTCAGGGCCTTGGGAGGAAAGATCAAGCTCTTTGAAAATGAGATTATATTTGCAGTTGTTCATCTGGCTTCCCAGAGAGTGAAGAGAGATGGGATGGGTACTGGGGAGAGGAAAGATTTGCTCAAAGCCAAGAACCCTGGCCTGGGAGTCAGCAGGATTATTAATCTTAATGAAAAAATGGGTTTAACAAAAGTGGCTAATTAATAAAGAGGCCTTTTTTAATGCAAATATTTATTGAGCTCTTACAAATGCCAGGAACAGTTCTAGGCTCTGAAAATACATCAATGAAATGAGATAAAACAGGTCACCCATTCTTACAAGTTTAGAATCTAGTGGGAAGTAGAAAATGTGAGATAATTCTCATATTAAAATTAAGATAATTCTATTAAAGAATTATATTATGTATTAAAATAATTCTATTAAAATTAAGATAATTTACTTAAATAGCTCATCACTATTTCTAGTATATTGTAAAAGCTCAATAAATTATAGTTATTTTAAAATGCTCAGTAGTAGGTAAATCTATAAAGGTAAAACATTGTGGGTCTTGCAGTATCCTTATCATTGTCAGCACTTAATAACTATCGTATTTATTGAATGGCTGAATAAACGACTCTGCCAACTGACTAGATGTGGGACTTGGAGAAAGTCACTTACTCTCTTTGAGATGCAGATTTCTCTTATGTACAATAGAGAAAGGAGAACACTGCTGATCCATATCTCCCAATGGCACTCTTATCGCAGTGATCCTATCCTCAGTCCAGAGAATTCAGCCCAGGTCCTTCAATCTCACTTAAAGGACCTTACAGGAAAAATCTCCACTTATCATTTCTCACTAGTCTTCAACAAGACCTCTAAGCTCAATATGAACTAATCTAATCACCATCCTCTAAATTCTCCACGTGTTTCTTGCCCCTAGGCCTCTGCTCACAGTACTTTATCTAAGAACTTTCTTTTTCTCCGTCCAGTTGACTTTTTCTTGTTATTGATGTATCAACATCAACCGTCTTCTCCAGAGACTTTCCCTTGCCACCTCTTTATTCTCACCTTGCACATCTAGACTCCCCTCTGCTATGCTGGCCAAGGTCCTGGCGCTCAACATTAATTTGGCATGGGTATATTTAATTGTAATCTGTTTCAGTGTATTTTTTTTTTTTTGAGATCAGAGAGCTCTATTTTTTTCTTTGTGTCCTGAAAGACTCATAGTGCCTTTCTTGTAATAGGTGCTCCATAATTTTTTTCTAAGACAGGATCTCACTCTGTGCCCCAGGCTTGAGTGCAGTGGCATGAACACAGCTACAGGGTCTGGGAAAGTTGCTCCAGCTGATTTTGAAATCCTGGGCTTAAGCAGTCCTGCCTTGGCTTCCCAAAATGCTTGAATTACAGGTGTGAACTACGGCACCCAACCAATAAATGTTTCTTGAATGAACTGAGTTGTTGTCCTCTATATGCCACTTGGACAAATACTGCCATCCATTATTTTATAATGAGTTCACACTAATGTTCACAATAATTTTTTTTTTTTTACCAAGTGTATATTCTTGAAAGGGTACTTATCTACTATAACATGGCTTCCTACATTGCCTAGTGAAAGAAACAAATAGGGAAAATTTCAAAGTCTGGATGTTAAAAATAATGTATCATTCCATGTTAAGCTGAAATGAGATTATAGAGACGTATCAATGCATTAAAGTAGAAAATCAATTATACGCGATATAAGTGGGTCTTAAACCTAGTCTGCCACTTATCTCCCTTCAATTTCTTAGAAGCAATGCACAATTAGTAGTAGAAAGAGTACTGGTTTTGGCATGAGACAAATCTGGATTCAGTTAACATATGTGTCTTTTTCTAACTCTATGACCTGTGAAATGTATTTTGTTTATTTATTTATTTATTATACTTTAAGTTCTGGGGTACATGTGCAGATCATGCAGGTCTGTTACATAGGTATGCACATGCCATGGTGGTGGTTTGCTGCATCCATCGCCCCATCATCCACATTAGGTATTTCTCCTAATGCTATCCCTCCTTTAGCCCCCACCCACCAAGCCCCAGTGTGTGATGTTCCCCTCCCTGTGTCCATGAGTTCTCATTGTTCGACACCCACCTATAAGTGAGCACATACCATGTTTGGTTTTCTGTTTGTGTCAGTTTGCTGAGAATGCTGTTTCCAGTTTCATCTATGTCCCTGTAAAAGACATGAAGTCATCCTTTTTTTATGGCTGCATAGTATTCCATGGTGTATATATGCCACTTTTTTTTTTTTTTATCCAGTCTATCATTGATGGGCATTTGGGTTGGTTCCAAGTCTTTGCCATTGTGAACAGTGCTGCAATAAACATACGTGTGCATGTCTTTGTAATAGAATGATTTATATAATCCTTTGGGTATATACCCAGTAATAAGATTGCTGGGTCAAATGGTGTTTCTATTTCTAGATCCTTGAGGAATTGCAACACTGTCTCCCACAATGGTTGAATTAATTTACACTCCCACCAACAGTGTAAAAGCATTCCATTTTCTCCACATCCTCTCGAGCATCTGTTGTATCCTGATATTGTATTGATCACCATTCTAACTGGCATGAGGTTGTATCTCAATGTGGTTTTGATTTGCATTTCTCTAATGACCAGTGATGATGAGCGTTTTTTCATATGTTTGTTGGCTGCATAAATGTCTTCTTTTGAGAAGTGTCTGTTCATATCCTTTGCCTACTTTTTGATGGAGTTGTTTTTTTTTTCTTGTAAATTTGTTTAAGTTCTCTGTAGATTGTGGGTATTAACCTTTTGTCAGATGGGTAGATTCCAAAAATTTTTCCCATTCTCTTGTTTGCCAGTTCACTGTATTGATAGTTTCATTTGCTGTGCAGAAGCTCTTAAGTTTAATTAGATCCCATTTGTCTATTTTGGCTTTTGTTGCTATTGCTTTTGGTGTTTTAGTTATGAAGTCCTTGCCAATGCCCATGTCCTGAATGCTATTGCCTTTGTTTTGTTTTAGATTTTTTTTATGGTATTAGGCCTAATGTTTAAATCTTTAATCCATCTAGAGTTAGCTTTTGTATAAGGTGTAAGAAAGGGATCCAGTATCAGCTTTCTGCATATGGCTAGCCAGTTTTCCCAACACCATTTATTAAATTGGGAATCCTTTCCCCATTGCTTGTTTTTGCCAGGTTTGTCAAAGATCAGATGGTTGTAGTTGTGTGGTGTTCTTTCTGAGGCCTCTGTTCTGTTCCATTGGTCTATATCTCTGTTTTGCTACCAGTACCATGCAGTTTTGATTACTGTAGCCTTATAATATAGTTTGAAGTCAGGTAGCCTGATGCCTCCAGCTTTCTTTCTTTTTTTTTTTTTTTTTTGCTTCGGATTATATTGGCTATATGGGCTCTTTTATGGTTCCATATGAAGTTTAAGGTGGTTTTTTTTTCCAATTCTGTGAAGAAGGTCATCGGTAGCTTGATGAGGATAGCACTGAATCTATAAATTACTTTGGGCAGTATGGCCATTTTCAAGATATTGATTCTTCCTAACCATGAGCATGGAATGTTTTTCAGTCTGTTTGTGTCTTCTGTTATTTCCTTGAGCAGTGGTTTGTAGTTCTCCTTGAAGAGCTCCTTCATATCCCTTGTTAGTTGTATACCTAGGTATTTTATTCTCTCTGTAGCAATTGTGAATGAGAGTTCACTCATGATTTGGATCTTTGTTTGTCTACTATTGATGTATAGAAATGCTTGTGATTTTTGCAGATTGATTTTGTATCCTGAGACTTTGCTGAAGTTGCTTATCAGCTTAAGGAGATTTTGGGCTGAGACAATGGAGTCTTCTAAATATACAATCATGTCATCCACAAATGGGGACAATTTGATGTCCTCTCTTCCTATTTGAATACCCTTTATTTCTTTCTCTTGCCTGATGGCCCTAGCCAGAACTTTCAATACTATGTTGAATAGAAGTGGTGAGAGAGGGCATCCTTGTCTTGTGCCAGTTTTCAAAGGGAATGCTTCCAGTTTTTGCTCATTCAGTATGATATTGGCTGTGGGTTTGTCGTAAATAGCTCTTATGATTTTGAGTTACAATCCATCAATATCTAGTTTATTGAGAGTTTTTAGCATAAAGGGCTGCTGAATTTTGTTGAAGGCCTTCTCTGCATCTATTGAGATAATCCTGTGGTTTTTGTCTTTGGTTCTGTTTATGTGATGGATTATGTTTATAGATTTGCTTATGTTAAACCAGCCTTGCACCCTGGGATGAAGCTGACTTGGTCATGATGGATAAGCTTTTTGATATGCTGTTGGATTTGGTTTGCCAGTATTTTATTGAGGATTTTTGCATTAATGTTCATCACATGGATATTGGCCTGTAATTTTCTTTTTTAGTTGTGTCTCTGCCAGGTTTTGGTATCAGGATGATGTAGATCTCACAAAATGAAGTAGGGAGGTTTCACTCTTTTATATTGTTTGGAATAGTTTCAGAACAAATGATACCAGCTCCTCTTTGTACCTCTGGTAGAATTCGGCTGTGAACCCATCTGATCCTGGACTTTTTTTTGGTTGGTAGGCTATTAATTGCCGCCTCAACTTCAGACGTTTTTATTGGTCTATTCAGGGATTCAACTTCTTTCTGGTTTAACCTTAGGAGGGTGTAAATGTCCATGAATTTATCCATTTCTTCTAGATTTACTGGTTTATGTGCATAGAGGTGTTTGTATAATCTCTGATGGTAGTTTGTTTTTCTGTGGAATCAGAGGTGATATCCCCTTTATCATTTTTTTATTTTATCTACTTGAATCTTCTCTCTTTTCTTTTTTGTTAGTCTGGCTAGTGGTCTATCTATTTTGCTGATCTTTTCAAAAACCTGCTCCTGGATTTATTAATTTTTTTTTTTCTGGAGGAACATCTTTTGCTTTTTTTTTTTTTTTTTTAAGAGTTGTTTTGTGTCTCTATCTCCTTCAGTTCTGCTTTGATTTTGATCTTAGTTATTTCTTGCCTCCTGCTGGCTTTTGAGTTTGTTTGATCTTTCTCCTTTAGTTCTTTTAATTGTGACATTAGGGTGTCAATTTTATATCTTTCCCCATTTCTCATGTGGGCATTTAGTGCTATAAATTTCACTCTAGACACTCCTTTAAATGTGTCCCAGAGTTTCTTGTACATTATGTCTTTCTTCTCATTGGTTTTGAAGGACATCTTTATTTTGCCTTCATTTTATTATTTATCCAGCAGTCATTCAGGAGTAGATTGTTTAGTTTCCTTTTAGTTGTGTGGTTTTGAGTGAGTTTCTTAATTCTGAGTTCTAATTTGATTGCACTGTGGTCCGATAGACTGTTTATTATGATTTCTATTCTTTTGCATTTGCTGAGGAGTGATTTACTTCCAATTATGTGGTCAATTTTAGAATAAGTTCAATGTGGTGCTGAGAAGAATGTATATTCTGTGGTTTTGGGATGGAGAGTTCTGTAGATGTCTATTATGTTTGCTTGGTCCAGATCTGAGTTCAAGTCCTGGATATCCTTGTTAATATTCTGTCTCTTTGATTTGTCTAGTATTGACAGTGGGGTGTTAAAATCTCCCACTATTATTGTGTGGGAGTCTGAGTCTCTTTGTAGGTCATTAAGAACTTGCTTTATGTATCTGGGTGCTTCTGTATTGGGTGCATATATATTTAGGATAGTTAGCTCATCTTGTTGCATTAATCTCTTTACCATTATGTAATGCCCTTTTTTGTCTCTTTTGATCTTTTTTTTGCTTTAAAGTCTGTTTTATCAGACACTAGGATTGCAACCCCTGCTTTTTTTGATCTCCATTTACTTGGCAAATCTTCCTCCATCCCTTTATTTTGAGCCTATGTGTGTCTTTGCATGGGAGATGAGTTTGCAAATGTATTATATTCTTGAAGTTCAGTTCTTTCATCTGTATCATGATCTAATTATATATAATACATAGGGTATTCATAATATTTTATACAATGATTTAAATAAAGAATTTGACATAGCATATACCCTATGTGAGATACACAATCCACATTGGTTTTCCATTTATAAAATGAGAATCTTGGTGACAGAATGCATCTGAGGATGTAGGCATGTCTATGAAAATGGTATGCCTAGTTATTGGCTATAGTCGATGTTCAATGTATATCTATTAAAATAATGAAGATGGTGACATCATAATAATTATTTGTTGACAACCAGCACTAATTCTTGAAATGTATTTGAGTCAGTTAGAAGCTAATTTTCTGATGAAGAATAAAGTAAAAAAAGTAAGAAGACATAAAAAGAAGACGAGGAAGAAAAGGGAGGAGGACCAAGAAAAGGAGGAGAAGGATGAGGGAGATGAAGAGAAGGAAGAAAGAAAAGGTGAAAAAAGAGGAGGAGGAGGAGGAGGAGAGGAAATAGAGGTAACAGGAGAAGATGAATTATTACAGAAAGATAAGAAAATTGTGAATATTTATAAAGGGGCATAAAATTTGATATGTGTATTATTAAGAAAAAGGAAATATCATCACTTTGAAATATCTGTTAGAGTTTTCATCCCAGAACAGTCCTAGTGGACTTTGTCTCTATCAAAGGATATCATAAGAGTTATTGGGATGAAGTTGCTTTCATTCTTATTTTAAAAAGTTCTGCCAACATCTCTTAAGACCAAATGCTCTATACGTGTGAGTTTCTTGGAATTCCAGGATGGCTATGGCCTATGTTTTAGTGACCCAAAGCAGGAAAATTGCAAGGGTCTAAACTGGATTTCTTGATTTAAGATCAAAAGTCTGATCTTTTAAATAGCTTGTGGAAGTTAAAAAATGGCCAATCCTTCACTTCAGGGAATTACCCTTTAAAAAAATTATTATTTCTTTAGAAAGCACCATGTGTCTGGATTTTTCCATCTCATTATTGGCATGGACATTTCTGCAGGTTTAGTAATGATATACTTTTTAAACTTTAGTCATAGTAATGAGACCCTTTTAGGAGAGAACCAAAGGCTCCATATTTAGTTTTCAACTAATAAGCATGGGTAAAATGTTGAATTTGATATGTGCTAGAGAAACAGTTAATAATGCTGCAAAAACTAGCTTTGAGAGGCTCTCAAGCTTGACTGTGTATTGGTCTTATGTTCTGGAGGTGTGCATGTAAACAAGTTAGGCTTTTGCTTTTTCTTGACTATTTAAAATATTCTCATCAGCCATTTTGATGATCTCTTGATATCTGTTTAATTCACTTTACATTTTTTATATGTTATGACATTAAAAAGCAAAATAACAACATGAAATATAGATGCTTTTAGGCACTTTTTCTTTTCTTTTTTCCTTGTCTCTGATTATAAGAAAGAAGCTTCACTGTGGTAATATACAAAATAAATAAAGTACTAAAAAAAGTATAAAACATCTATATATCACCAACTGGAAATGTGTGTGTGAGTGTGCATGTACACACACACACACACACACACACAAATATGATCTATATGTCTATTTCTTTTTGGTTTTCAGTCTGAACTTTTTATTTTTCATCTTTACATACTACTTGCATGATTTATATTCAACTGTTTTGTTGTTTGTGTTGTTTTTGTTTTTGTTTTCAACCTTAGATGAAGCATATAACGAGTCAATCTTACCCTATTTCATGGTAATTATCTTGATTCTCTCAAGGCCCCATACTTGTTTTATTTTACTTTGTATTTTATCTTCTATTCATTTTCTTTCCCTCCCCTTTTCTTTTTTCTTCCTCATAACATCCAGACTAGCATATTTGATGTTTCTTAGATACACTGCCAAGCTTAATATTTTGTTGTCTTATGTAAATATACATTTATAATTTTAATAAAATCACACATTTCTTATTTATTCTATTTAATTTATTCAATAAATAGTGTGTTTTTAACATCTAACCTTATTCATCTAAGTGCATTTAATTTATGTCTTCTGACTATAACTCTGCTTTGTATTGATCACCCTCTTCTTTTTAATTTACCCAACCTTTTGGTAATAGACATTTAGATTGATCTACTTCTGTACTACCATACATATCTTATGAATAAATTTGTCATGCACATCCCCTGATAGACTTGTGCATGGCTTTCTCTGGAGTAGATACCCAAGAGTAGGATTCCTACATTCCTGGCCATATACATATGCAATTTCACTTAGCACTACCAAAATTTGCAGTTGAAATTGGCTACACCAGTTCAGGCTCCCACCCGAAGGGGAAAGAAAGGGTTCCCATTTCACTCCTGTATTAGTCCATTTTCATACTTCTATAAAGAACTGCCTGAGACTGGGTAATTTATAAACGAAAGAGGTTTAATTGACTCACAGTTCAGCATGGCTGGGGAAGCATCAGGAAGCTTAAAATCATGGTGGAAAGTGAAGGGAAAGCAAGGTGCCTTCCTCACAGGTAGCAGGAAAGAGAACTGTGAAGGGAAGTGGGAAGAGCTTCTTATAAAACCATCAGATCTCGTGAGAACTCACTATCACAAGAACAGCATGAAGGAAACTGCCCCCTATTCAATTACCTTCACCTTATCTCTCCTTTGACATATGGATATTATGGAGATTACAATTCAAGGTGAGATATGGGTCAACACATAGACTAACCATATCAATTTCCTCACCCCATACACAATAAGGCATGATTGTAAATATCAGCTAACTATAAAATAGCATATGTTATCTTTCCCTGCAGTATTCTTCCCCCAGACATTCACATGGGTCACCCCCTCTCCTTCAAGTCTTTATTTAAATATCTGTTTATAAATGAAGACTTCACTGAAGCCCTTTTAAAAAATTGCAACTCCATACCTTTTCTCTTTTTGAAATTGCAACTCCCACATTTTCTATTTCCTTTTCCTACTTTTTGTTATTTAATAGTACTATGTAATCTCTTACATATGTTAACTTTGTTACTGCTTTATATGTCCTTAAAAATGTATATTCTTTGTGGGGTATAGTGTTCTGTGTGTATCTATTAGATAGTACCTACTAATCATATTTTTGTTGTTTTAAAAAATACTTTTGCTTATTTTAAACATCCACTTGGGCTGTTAGAGGAACATGTAAAAATCTCACCCTGTAAGTTACTGCCACATTTATTTCTCCCTCATGTTTTTATAGTGTTGCTTCATTAATCCTTTGTCTCTTTAGGTGTATATATGTTTATAAACAGTGAGTTTTTTAAATCTGTTGTTCTATTACCTATGTTGTTATTTTAATGTTTTTTCCACTTTACTTGAAATTATATTATAAAAATTGCTACCTCAGCTATCTGTGGTAATATCATCCTCATATATATGTTTCTATTTTTCTGTGTGTACACCGTATCCTTTGTTTTTAATTTTTCTCTTAAAGGTAACAAATTAGTGGATTTTGGCATTAAAAAGTACAGTTTAAGAATCTCTGAGTCTTGAGCAGTAAATTTAAACCATGAACATTTAATGTATCATGATACATTTGTACTTGTTGTACTTACTTGTACTTATTTCTGTAACTTTATTTCATAGTTCTATTTGCCATAGTTATTTCCCTTTTCATCTTCCTTTCTACCTCCAACTAATGGAGTAAATTTTGTTATGCAGTTCAGAAAAATTACACATTCTATTGAATTATTTCTGATGGTTAGAGACAATTTGTTAAGAATTTTATATTGCTTTGTCATTTTTCTCATCAATTTTTAAGACTTTCAATATATATGTCTTCCATGATCAAGAAAAAACACTTTAGTTCATTCTCTTCCTACTTGTCCTCTTTTTCACCCTCTCATACTGTCATATTAAGTTTTTATCTGAATCCCTATACATTTCTCTTTTCTCACTTTTTTTTTTATTTTGTGAGGGATCACTGATTAAAACAATAACTTTTATTAAGGTAATTAATTAACTTTGTTTGTAAGATCTTCTGTAATTCTCCTGAATTTAATAGTCTACTTGTAATATTTGTTATAAAACTATCTTCAAAGGATGTATTTTTGTATTAAAAATTTTGAGATATTTTATGCCTAAGACTATGATTATTTGGCTTTTTCATTTAAAGTTGATACGCACATACTTTTGTTTTTAGTACTTTGGAAATATTTCTCCACTAACCTCTTGCATTTAGTGCTTCACACACAATATTGGTTTCTACCTGATTTCCTTTTCCTTTATAGATAAAGTCTTCTTTTTCTCTAGAAATGGATAAATTTCTCTCCTTTACTGAAGTCTTTAATTTTACTGTACAGTCTTTTTTATTATTATTTCTTTGTTTCTTGTTTTGATTTCTTTATTCACATGATTTAGCACTTTATTCATGGGATTTATTGGCAATTTTGCTTCTTTTTATTTTAGGAAAGTCTCAATTGTTATTTCTTCAAATAAGCTTTTTATGCATCCCCCACTCACTTTTTTTCCAATATTCCTATTATGTGAAAATTGACAACTCTGTTTTACTCCCTTATATTTCTTAAGTTAAAATAATTTTAATCAATATATTTCTTTCTTATATCATCCAAGTACATTCATTAGTCAGAATTTCTGCTTGATTCTTGAACTCATCATTGAATCCATGCATTTATCTATTCACCATAAGAACTTCATTTTATCTGTCTTATTTTGCTAACCTGTTATTTCCATGGTGTTTTTTCTTTCTATTTTCTTTTCTTGCTTTATATTTCTAATAGACTATCTTATTACTCTAAAGATGGATTTTTATGTTTACATCTTATTTTCCTAAGCATATCTAAGCTTCAAAAAAGTAAGGACCATGTATTATTCATCAACTTTTATATCTCAGTTCTTGACAAACATAAGACATACTTAAAAACATTTTCTAAATTAATAAATGTGCTAAATTAGTGAAAGAAAAAGACACATTTTGTTCACTGTATACTTTTTGAAATGTTTTAGTAAATGCTTAGAATTTTTTAAGCCATACTTATTGATTAGCAGAAGACTTTTTTTGAGTTTATTCTGTTAAAACTATGGCTCTTCTGATATGTTAGCTTTGGATACTTCCAGCCACTAGAACTATAAAATAATACATTTCTGCTGTTTTAAACTACCAACTCTGCGTTATTTTGTTACAACAGCCTCAGGACTCTACTACACATGATGAAAAGTTTTGGGATCCCTTTATATAATGATCTGTCTTCCACCATTTAGAAATTTGAAATATACATTAATATATTAAAAAACCTATTAAGTCAGATAATTTATTTTGGTCAGTATTTTCAAAACTTATTTGAGACTGGGCTTCATTCCTTCTCTACTCTTTTCATAACATTGATAGCCTGTGTGACTATGATTTACAACAAAACACTTCAAAGAATATTCAATTAAACATTCCTAATCCTAAAATTAGGTCAAAAATAGTTGCAAAACCATAGCATACTTTCTTTCATTCTTAAAACAATTGACACACTGTTATTTATGCTTTAAGTAGCAATCCTGTGGAATTCATATTTTCTTTTCTTTTTTTGAAACAGAATTTCACTCGTCGCCCAGGCTGGAATGCAATGGCGTGATCTCAGCTCATTGCAAACTCTACCTCCCAAGTTCAAATGATTCTCTTGTCTCAGCCTGCCAAGCAGCTGGAATTACAGGCGCCTGCCACTACACCAGGCTAATTTTTGTATTTTTAGTAGAGACAAGGTTTCACCATGTTGGCCAGGCTGGGCTCGAACTCCTGACCTCAGGTGACCTCCCATCTCGGCCTCCCAAAGTGCTGGGATTACAGATGTGAGCCACTATACCCAGCCCAGAATTCATACTTTCAACAGCAAAATGGACTTTGCAAGATATTATATGTAGATAGGGGTAAAATATATTAATAATCTGAATTTTTTACCTTAATTCCATTATTGCCATTTCATATTTCATGGGCATTAATAACATGTTGTATAACAGAAAAGCCAGCATGTTTTTATATACTACTCCAACAAATAAATACTGTAATTTACCTAATAATATCACACTATTACTTCAATAAACAGATGACTGAAAATTGTACTCTATTTGCATATCTGTTATACATCATAATGAATTAGGAAAGGGCAAGCATTTAAGTAAGGATAAAAAATTCCAATTCTTTAACCTATTGCACTTAGTCTATTACACTTTGGAAAGAAGACATATTTTAAAGATAGAAATGTAAAGGATGAAATGCAGCAGAGTACTTTCAAAGTATCTCTTTTATTAATTTATTTAACATTTTTTACAAATATTTGTTGAGGTGCTCTTTTATTTATAACACATTGTGATGGTTGCTGGTTTCATAAATAATAGTAGAAATTAAAGAAACATTGTCTTGTTAAAATCAAACATTGATATTTGAGAAAACTGAGGTTCAGGGAACCAAAAAACTTGCCACATCACACAAAGAGTTAATAGAACAGCACACGTGAACAGTAATGACATTAATTTGGATACTTTAATGACATAATGCAGATATAATCAATTTATGTAAAAAAGTGAAATTAGATCTCAATGCTATGTTGGCTTTTATTCTTCCCCAATACATGTATTGATCCTTTTTTTATTGCCCAGTAAATGCTTTATTTTGGTGAACAGTCCATATATACATGAAAATAATGTGTTTCCTGCTGAGTGGAGTGTTTCATAAATTCCAATTAGAAAAAGTTCGTAAGAGAGTTGTTTGTATTGTCTATATTCTCATTGATTTTCTATACATTCTATTAATTATTAAAAGCAGAATGTTAACATTTTCAACAAATTTGTATATTTCTCCATTCATTTCTATTAGTTCTTATTCATTTTGAAACTATTATGTTCATACACATTTAGGATTGTTTAGTCTTCCAGGTGAATTGAACAATTGTTACCACCTTTATTATTAAGAATGTCTCTACTTTTCTCTAGAAATATTTATTTTTATAATGTTTATTTTGACTGATATTAACCTAGCACTCCTACCATTCCAGTTTTCCTATAATCAATGTCTGCTTTATAAGTATTTTTTATTCTTATATTTGTAGCCTGTATGTGTCTTTTAACTTAAAACACATTGCCTGCAGTAATTGGTTTACATACTTTTTACTTCTTCATATGTTATAAATCCAACCATAGATTGTTATTCCATTTTGCATTGAACAGCCAATTATTTTTAAAGGAATTATGGAATGAGAAAAAACATATTTTAAAGTTTCATTTCCAGTGTGGTTCATTTGTATAGATTGTTTCCCATCTAGCATCACTTTCTTTTAGCCTGAAGAACTTCCTTTAGTATTTCTTATATATTATTCTAACATGTTTGTTGGTGACAAATTATTTTCGTGTTTGATTGTCTAAAGTTGTCTTTTTCATTTGTAAGAATTTTTTTTATTTTAAAATATTTTATTGTCAGCTACAGAATTCCATATTACTTCAGAACTTTGAAGATGTTGTTCTTTTATCTTCTGGATACTGTTTGGCCTCTTTCTAATGAGAAGTTACTAATAATTGTTATCAGTATTCCTGATGACCGCTTTTAAGATTTCTTTGTCTTGAGTTTTCATCAATGTAATCACGATATGCCAAATGTAGTTTTCTTTATATTAGTCTTTCTTAGTTTCATTCAGCTTCTTCTTTTTCTCTCTTTTTTTAAATTATACTTTAAATTCGGGGTACATGTGTAGATCTTGCAGGATTGTTACATAGGTATACACATGCCATGGTGGTTTGCTGCATCCAACCCACAGTCACCCACATTAGGTATTTCTCTAATGTTATGCCTCCCCAAC
This sequence comes from Cacajao melanocephalus, assembly GCA_963573385.1. NCBI lineage: Eukaryota > Metazoa > Chordata > Mammalia > Primates > Pitheciidae > Cacajao > Cacajao melanocephalus. The sequence continues at coordinate 158,682 of CAUYLG010034212.1, forward strand.
CTCCCCACCCCCTGCTATCACTCCTCTAGCCTCCCATCCCCCAACAGACCCTAGTGTGTGATGTTCCCCTCCCTTTGTCCCCATGTGTTCTCATGTTCAGCACCCACTTATGAGCGAGAACATGCGATGTTTGGTTTTCTGTTCTTGCATCAGTTTGCTGAGAATGATGGTTTCCAGCTTCATCCATGTCCCTGGAAAGGACATGAACTCATCCTTTTTATGGCTGCATAGTATTCCATGGTGTATATGTGCCACCTTTTCTTTATGCAGTCTATCATTGATGGGCATTTGGGTTGGTTCCAAGTCTTTGCTATTGTAAACAGTGCTGCAATGAACATATGTGTGCATGTGTATGTGTCTTTATAACAATAATTTATAATCCTTTGGATATATACCCAGTAATGGGATTGCTGGGTCAAATGGTATTTCTATTTCTAGATCCTCAAGGAATCGCCACACTGTCTTCCACAATAGTCAAACTAATTTACACTCCCACCAACAGTGTAAAAGTGTTCCTATTTCTTCACATCCTCTCCAGCATCTGTTGTCTTCAGATTTTTTAATGATCACCATTCTAACTGGCATGAGATGGCATCTCAATGTGGTTTTGATTTGCATTTCTCTAACGGCCAGTGATGGTGAGCATTTTTTCATATGTATGTTGGCTGCTTAAATGTCTTCTTTTGAAAAGTGCCTGTTTATAGTCTTTGCCCACTTTTTGATCAGGTTGTTTGTTTTTTTCTTGTAAATTTGTTTTAGTTCTTTGTAGATTCTGGATATTAGCCCTTTGTCAGATAGGTAGCTTGCAAAAATTTTTCACCATTCTATTGGTTGCCAGTTCACTCTAATGATTGTTTATTTTGCTGTGCAGAAGCTCTGGAGTTTAATTAGATCCCATTTGTCTATTCTGGCTTTTGTTGCCATTGCTTTTGGTGTTTTAGTCATGAAGTCCTTGCCTATGCCTGTGTCCTGAATGGTATTGCCTATGTTTTCTTCCAGGGTTTTTATGGTGTTAGGTCTTGTGTTTAAATCTTTAATCCATCTGGAGTTAACTTTTGTATAAGGTGTAAGTAATGGGTCCAGTTTCAGCTGTTTGCACATGGTCAGCCAGTTTTCCCAAAACCATTTATTAAACAGGGAATCCTTTCCTCATTGCTTATTGTTGTTAGATTTGTCAAAGATCAGATGGTTGTAGGTGTGTGGCATTACTTCTGAGGCCTCTGTTCCGTTCCATTGGTCTATATCTCTGTTTTGGTACTTGTACCATACTGTTTTGATTACTGTTGCCTTGTAGTATAGTTTGAAGTCAGGTAGTGGGATGCCTCCAGCTTTATTCTTTTTGTTTAGGATTGTCTTGGCTATGTGGGCTCTTTTTTGGTTCCATATGAAGTTTAAGGTGGTTTTATCCAGTTCTGTGAAGAAGGTCAGTGATAGCCTGATGGGGACAGCATTGAATCTATAAATTACTTTGGACAGTATGGCCATTTTCACAATATTGATTCTTCCTAACCATGAGCATGGAATTTTTTTTCCATCTGCTTGTGTCTTCTCTTATTTCCTTGAGCAGTGGTTTGTAGTTCTCCTTGAAGAGGTCCTTCACGTCCCTTGTTAGTTTTATTCTTTGGTATTTTATTGTCTTTGTAGTAATTGTGAATGGGAATTTGCTCATAATTTGGCTTTCTGTTTGTTAGTTATTGGTGTACAGGAATGCTTGTGAATTTTCCATATTGATTTTGTATCCTGAGACTTTGCTGAAGTTCCTTATCATCTTAAGAAGATTTTGGGCTGAAATGATGGGGTCTTCTAAATATACAATCATGTCATCTGCAAATAGAGACAATTTGACTTCCTCTTCTCCTAACTGAATACCCTTTATTTCTTTTCTTGCCTGATTGCCCTGGTTAGAACTTCTAATACTATGTTGAGTAGGAATGGTGAGAGAGGGCACCCTTGTTCTGGGTTCATTCATTTTACATGAAGTTAAGGAATTTTTAGCCAGTATTTTAAGAAATATGTTCTTTTTTGATCTCTTTCTTCTCTCTTTCTAAAACTCCAAT